>PVJN01004394.1:0-62718 GCA_004026805.1 Lasiurus borealis | reverse complement strand
CAACCATTTGATTGCAATGATCACTTAGACTTTTATATATATAGATGTACTGCAAAACTTGATCATTGTAATTTGAATCCTTATATCATAATTTTCCTAAGATACATTGTTAGAAATAACTTGCCACGCCAAAGTGTTAGATTTTTAGGTTCTTTAAATATATTACAAACTTTACATCCAAGACAACACAAACTTATTAGTCCCTCAATGCATATAAGAATGTAATTTGCTTTTAGCCTTACCAATAGTGAGTATTATTGTTCCTTAATCTTATTTTTAATAAAGACATTTTAATGTTATTTTAAAGATTATATAGTTATTATAATATTGTCTAAACTATTCATAAGTTAGAAGAACTTAAAGGTCTAATAATATGGACCTTAGAATTTCCAATTCAAATGTAAAATGGAATATCACACAGTCACTATAAATCATGTCCTTGAAGCATATAAATGTCAGTAAAATTTCTCACATAAATAGAAAAATTATAACCTCAATCATCAATAGACATATAAATACTTATATACTTATCACATCTACATTTATATAACACTTGTGGAAAGAAATACATATACCAGTTTGCTAACTACATAATAACATTATAAGATATTTTTTATTTAATTGTATTTATTTTTTACTTTTATTCTCATCTAAGGATATGTTTATTGATTTTATTTTTTTAATATATTTTATTGATTTTTTACAGAGAGGAAGGGAGAGGAATAGAGAGTTAGAAACATCCATGAGAGAGAGACATCAATCAGCCGCCTCCTGCATGTGCACTACTGGAGATGTGCCTGCAACCAAGGTACATGTCCCTGACCGGAATCAAACCTGGGACCTTTCAGTCCGCAGGCTGATGCTCTATCCACTGAGCCAAACCGGTTTCGGCAATATGTTTATTGATTTTAGAGAGAAAGAGAGAAAGAGAAAGAAAGAAACATCCATGTGAGAAAAAAACACTAATTTATTGACTCTTGCACATGCCCTGAATAGGGAGGGAATATATAACCTTTCATGGTGCGGGGCATTGCTCCAACCAACTGAATCACCAGGACAGGGCTAGTAATTCATTTAACTATTATTATGCAAAATATATTGCTTTGTAGCTTCTATTAAATATTGTGTTTATAAGATTAATCCATATTGATAGATCATTTATTTTTAAATAATATAGAGAGTTCTAGTTCTCAAAGTGATGACACAACATTATGAGGTAAATCTGAAAGTTCCCTCCCCATAAATTGACATACTTAATATTAAGTTGCTTGGTTAACATGCTTCAATGTTTTATCAGTAGAACTTGCTATTACACTGATGTTTTAATTTTTGGTATTACATTGATGCTTTAATTTTTATTGCTCTGGATTAACAAATATTTTTCAGATGTTGATTTCCCTTTGGTTTGTGACCTTTAACGATATTTTTATTTTATTTTTTTTTCATTGGACTTTGAATATTTTAATATTTGAGTTTCTAGATGATCTTCATATATTGTAGATGCTAATAATTTTGTCATGTACTATAAAGCTCTAAATTCTATATCCAATGTATATCTTATTTTATCACATTTTATGATGTATATTTTATTGTACAAAATATTTTTATCTTACAATATAGCTGAATTGTGGAACAATGCAGGACTTAGGGGTGCCAACACCCACTCAGTTGAAAACCACTTATTACTAGTGATTTCTCCAAGATTTGTCATCCCTTAGTATCATCCATGAGAGATTGGTTCTAGGGTCCCTAGCTGGATAACAAAATTGATGAATGCTCAAGTTCCCTATATAAAATGATGCAAAATAATGCACACATTTGAACCTCTGCATCCATGGATTTCTAACCATGGATCAAATATATTGTTTTTGATCTGTAGTAGTTGAATCTAGAGGGATAAAGAGGACCAAGTATATATTTGTTGAAAAAAAAAATATATATATAAATGGACAAATGCAGTTCAAACTCATGTTCTTCAAGGACCAACTATAATTGTATCTTTAAATCTTATTTTGTACGTAATAAATTTCTGTGCCACCAACTACTTTATTTTCTTCCAAACATTTTAAAGTTTTGCCATATATATTCACCTAAAACCAATTTGGTGTATGGTGCAAAAGAAATATCACTCTTAATATATGAATAAAAATATCTAATAGTAATTTAATAAATAATGTCATTCATATGAATTTTTATTGCTTTAATAAGACTTCTTAACTAACTTTTTTTTCTTTCTGTTCCAGAAAACTTTTATTATCACCTTGTCAATTTCTTTGAAGAATTTTTATTGGATGTAGCCAAATTCAAAGATTAATTTGAGGCGAATAAGTGTCTTTATAATATTTAATCTTTAAAAAATCATTTTATTGACGTTTTACAAAGAGGAAGGAAAAGTGATAGAGAGTTAGAAACATCGATGAAAGAGAGACATCAATCAGCGCCTCCTGCACGTCCCCTACTGGGGATGTTCCCCTCAACCCAGGTATATGCCCTTGAACGGAATCAAACTATCCACTGAGCAAAACTGGTTTTGGCTACAATATTTAATCTTCATAAATATAGTACATAGATTTTTATTTATCTGAAAATGTTTGCATATCTCAAAATAAAATCTTAACATTATATTAATTATTTTAAACAATTTTTCCATTTATGTTTATTGGCAATCACAGTTTTTCATCTCAGCATTTAAAAATGTATTTTGTAAAATATTTTTTAAAATCCTTACCCACGTATATATTTTTCTTTATTGGAGAGAGAGGAAGAGGCACATCTCAGCCTCTAGCAGGCACCTTATCGAATGATCAAACCCACAACCTTTTGGTGCACAGGACAATGCCCCAGCCTAACATCTGACCAGGGTAAAAAATACATTTTTTTAAAACTTGTGCATAGTAAGTATCTAGAAGCAATATTTATTTGAACCACAATTATATATATATATATATATATATATATATATATATATATATACACACACATATATATAATTATATATATAATTACTTTTATAGTTTCTGTGTGTAGTTTTCAGATTAAGTTCAATTATATAGATTTTTTCATTTTAATGTTTTATAAATAAAACGTGGATGACTAAGAGCAATTTCATATTTTAAAATGTTTATATATAAAATAAAATTAATGAAAAAAACAACAGTTTTCTTCTCCATATATTTCTTCTCTATATATTTCTTTCCAAAAATCATTCGAGTATGGCATTAAAGTCATTTTTTAAGTATAATTCTCTTTGAAATTGCTCATTTAATATACTTTTAAATATTGGCTTGTTTATTCTTTTTATGTAATTTTTTTTCTTATGTGAAATCTATATTCAATTACCACTTACTTTTGTATTTCTTATCTGTGCACTCGGATTTGATTAACCAAATGTGCTAAAAGTTTCTCTTTTTAGTCTTTGAATAACATTTGTAATTCTCTATTACAACATTTTTGTGTTCTATTATAGGAATTTCTACTCTTATATTTACTCTATCTCCTATGAAATTTCCTTTTTTTTAAATAGTTTTTTATTGATTTCAGAGAGAGGAAAGAAGAGAGAAAGATAGAAACGTTGATGAGAGAAAAACATTGGCTGCCTCCTAAAGGCTCACTATTGGGCATTGAGACTATAACCTGAACTTTGGCCTGGAACTGGAATCAAACCAGTGACCTTCTGGTGCAAAGGACAATGCTCAACCCAATGAGCCATACTGACCAGACTCCTCTGCAGTTTCTTTTAATTTTCTGTTTTCTGTGTTCTCTATGCTTGAATTCACCTTCTAATTTTATTTTTTTCTATTACAATCCTGTAGAGCAGAAAGCTTTCTTACCAATATTAAGCTTGCTTCTTCAAATTTTGATGTGTAATGTATTACCAGTAAGTACAACTTATTTTTAGAATCTCATTATTCTCATGCTATTATTATATTAAACTAGAGACCCGATGCACAAAATTCGTGCAAGGGGCTTGGCTCTTGCTGCTGCTGCAGCTGCCTCTGCCTTGGCCCTCACATCCCCAGCTTCATCTGGAAGGTCATCCAGAAAGACATCTGGTCTAATTAGCATATTATGCTTTTATTATTATAGGTTATAAGAGTTATATTGAAGCAATTTTGTTGGTTTATTTATTTCTATGGATACATTAAAAACTGATCATAGAGATATTTTAGTCATCTACTTATTTCTAAGTTGCAATGTTGGGGACATGATCATCATATTCAATTTTTCAAAAGGCTGATATATGATTCTGCAAGATGTTAGGAAATACACTCTTCCAGAATGTTAAGTTTTCGGGTTGTTGTTTTGTTCTGTTTTTTATTGTTGTTATTTTACCATATAAAAATGTTATTACTTTCTTAGTTGTGAAAAAAAATTTGTCTATGTTTGCTTTTTTAAGTAAAATAGCTCCATGGTATTTTCCCCTACTATGTTTTCTTGAATCTCAGTAGTTCCTTTTCCAAGAAAGAATCATATACCTAGAATCTGATAGTCACAATATAGGTTCCATGTTGAAGGGTAATCATACTGTTTTTATTTCATTCTTAAGTAGTAGAACTGTATTGGGGTATCAATATTGTCAAAGTTTCTACAGTAACTGAAATGCCCATTGAAACCTTGATCCTTACAAGGAGGGCAGTGTTATTGAAAGAATCTATATAACATCTAAAAACTTCTGAGATGCCCTTTAATTGCCTTGGAGCAGTAATTTACTAAATTATATTATGTTCAAAGTAACCTTATCAGAAATTAATACATTTGTGGCAAAATATATCTAATTAAGATAAATTTTTGGTTCATTTAAAAAAATTGTATTTATTGGAAAGCTAATGCAGTTACTAATAACAAATAAAAACTCCTCTCCCCACCAAAAAATAAAAACAACAACAAAAAAGAAACAATCAAATCCTACTTGATTGTACCTTAATAAATTCTCTTGAGAATTTTTATTTTGAAAGCTAAGGAAACAAAATACTGTTCTGTAATCCAGTCAGAGATGAGAATGAGGCAAAACAACGATCTCTATATTTACTTAGAAAAAAAATTCTTTACTCAAAGGAAGCTGACTAGACACTGTAGAACTGCTACTGGTGCTGAAATAGATTTGTTATAAACCCAATCCTTTCTCACTCACACATAAAGAGTATTACAGGCTATTTTTCAAAACAGGTCACCATGTTAATATGATGAAAGAACCAGGAAATTCACCTGTGGATATTTATAACAAAAGATGAAGATAAAATATATTTCCATCTTTCAACTGGTGTGTACACGCAGTGAAAAGTTTGTTCACCTGTGTGCATATAATTCCTTCAAACAATAAAGAATGCTAATTTATATCAATTGATTCTTATGAAATAGAATTTTACTTCTACCCTTCAAAGTTTCCTGTAGCAAAATTAAGACTAAAAAGGCTACTTTTCAGCCACTTTTTTTTTACTGTTTTGTTTGTTAAGTGGCTAAGGAAAACAATATTTTTTATTGTAACAAGAATAAATTTGGCATTTTTATATAATGAAGCAAAGCTTTAAATGTGTTGAGTGTATCTCATGGAGATTAATCAAGCCTTTCTAATATGCATTGTCCAATCAAAGTTCCTTCTTGGTCTAAATAATTTTAATTAAGCAATTCTACCTTCTGTAGCGGTCATTACCAGGAGATAATTGTCTGAATCAGTAATGAAGCATTTGGTGGATGCTAAACAAACAGCAAGGTTAATTATCTGGCAGCGATGTCTGTTATAGAAGTACAGGGTTGGCCTTCCAAGTTCCCTAATCCCCTGCAGCAATGCTTAGTAAATTATAAAAATCTTCATTCAAATATACTTTGCAAGTGTAGTTGCTATGCACCATGCAGCGTCAGATCAAGTGATCAAAAACCTCATTTAAATATAATAATGGTGAAGTGCACTTTTAAAATTAGTCTTTTTCTTTTGAGCAGCATGTTTCTTTTCTCTTGTTTAATTGTTCCTTCAATTTTAAATTTTGGAATAACTTTACCAATTATACAGCTTAGTACCTACAAAACTGACAACAAAGCTATATTTTGCTTAGAAACTCAGTCCAGGTTTACTGATGCAATACATAAATCCACAGCATATCTGATATTTTCATATTCCTCCAGCTATTGTTTTCCCCATCTTTTTATTTATTTTTTAGTATTTTTATTGATTTTTTCCTCATTTGTTAAAATTAAATATTTATTATTCAGATTATTACATTTGTTTCTCTTTTTCCCCCTCCATAGCACCTCTCCACCAAGCTCCCATCCTTCCCTCTGCCCTAGGTCCCCAGGGTTTCACCCGAAACAGGGGCTTAGTGGAGTCAGAAGTGGTACAGTTGGGAGGGTCTATCTCCCTCCCACTTGCGAAAGCCAGAGGCACAATCAGCAATCTGTCCTCTGTGCAGTGCAGTGCCATGCGTGCCACCAGGCCTCTGATCTTTTGTTACTCCCCTAAATTTCCATGCACCTCTCCCTTTTCATAGTCCAAACTACCCCCCATATGAGTTTTGGCTGGATCTGGGGTTTATTGTTGTAAGATAGGGGGTTCAATGCCTTTGAGAGTCTCCGTTTCCCTCCCGCCAGAGAAAACCAGCCAGGTATTCTGGCACCCACTTTCTCCATGCCTGCATCTCCGTACCTCAGCTTTTTGTAGCTCCTCTGGGTCTCTGTGAGCCCCTCTCCTTCCCTCTAGCTATAGAACTTCCACTCAGCCAGCTTTCCAGTGGTTCTGTATGATGTCCGTTGTGTCTTTTAGTTGTAGTTTTTAAATTGTTGTGCGAGGCAGCAGTGTAGGTGTTTACCTATGCAGCCATCTTGGATTCTCTCTCTGTTTTATTGATTTATTACAGAGAGGAAGGGAGAGTTAGAAGCATCAATGAGAGAGACAAATCAATCAACTGTCTCCTGAACATCCCTTAGCGGGGAAGTGCCTGCAAGCAAGGTTCATGTCCTTGACCGGAATCAAACATGGAATCCTTCAGTCCACAGGCTGACGTTCTATCCACTGAGCCAAACCAGTTAAGGTTTCCCCATCCTATCTAATATGAGAATGATATGCAAAAGATGGCTTCCCGCTTGTGGAAACAAGATGACTGCCACAAGATGGCTAGCAGGGAAGGGCAGTTGTGGGCAGTTGGGGGTTACCAGGCCAGCAAGAGAGAACTGTTGGAGTGAGGGGGACCCAGGCCTGCAGGAAAGAGCAGATGAGGGGATCAGGCCTGCAGGGGAGAGCAATTGTGGGCAATCAGACAATAAGGGAGAGCAGTTAGTGGTGACCAGGATAGCAGAGGAGAGCTGTTGGAAGGGGGGGACCAGGCCTGCAGGGAGAGCAGTTGAAGGGAGACTAGGCCTGCAGGAGAGGGCAGTTGGGTGGACCGGCAAGCAGGGAAAGATACTTAAGGGTGGTCAGAATGGCAGGGGTGGAAGTTAGGGGTAACCAGTCCAGTAGAGGAGTGCTGCAAGGGCTACTGGGAAGGCTGGGTAGCAATTAGGCATAGATCAGGTTGGCGGTGAAGTGGTTATGGGGTGATTAGGCTGGTAGGCAGAAGCAGTTAGGGGCAATCGTGCAGAGGCAGGTGACCAGTTGGGAGCCAGAAGTCCTGGATTGTGAGAGGATGGTTGGACATCCTTTAAGGGATCCCAGATTGGAGAGGATTCAGGCTGGACTGAGGGAAACTCCCCTGCACAAATTTCATGTACTGGGCCTCAAGTCTTTTCATATTGCCAGTAAATCTATTTGCCTTGGGTTACCTGATGAATCAGATTGTTTTCATAAAACACACAGTTAGATTTTGCATTTAGGTGCAATTTGCATTTAACTCCATTCACTTGATTTTTATGCCTTAAGGAAAGTAATTGTAATCATGTAAATGTTTTCATATAGAAAAATGGTGTTTCAAATTCATTTCAAAATAGATTATTTTTAATAAAGTAATCATGAATTAAGATGATTTGCTTTTTAATCTACAGAGATATTGGAAGCTTTATTTTTGTTACATTATACGGGGTGGGGCACAGTTGGTTTATAGTTGTGAGTTGGCAAAATGCAGAGTTTATTCTTGTATTATTATTTATTAATTATTGTATTATTTTCTGTTCATACAACTGTAAATCAACTTTTGCTCACCTTCTATTTGCCAAGATTCTGAGCATAAGTTTCTTTATTTATAGATGACCAGATTTCTGTTTTTAAATTTTCTAAATTCAGAATTTTGAACATTAGAATTTTATTTTTATTATATAAATATACTAACATTTAATAGAAGAAACCTACATTTTTATTAGGAAGCAGTCAGAAAATAATATAATCTTTCTCCTCTTTCCTCTGAATATAAAAGTCAAAATAACACATACATCTTGTAAAATGTTGAACAACACAAAAGTCATGATTAGAAATGTATTCAGAGGAACTGCATTTGAAATGTAATTTTATTTTAAGCATGTGTTCTTGTGAGAATAGGTTAATGCACAGTCCTCAACATATGATAAGTAACCATATGTGCTGATTACCTATCAATGTTCCATTAGTATTTCCACTTATTATGCAAGAGTGAGAGCACAATGTGAAACCTACAAAGAAGCAAAGACTTTTACATTCTATACATTTTCACAAATTTCAACTTGATATAAAAGTCAGTAGAGTCATGAATTACTTTTTATCCCTCTGGTTTTGGTAGCACTTCTGATGAGCTAATTTCTCAGTGATCTGGAAGCCAAAAGAAATAACTTTGTTCATAAAATAAAAATGGTGCATATGACTATAAGCTTTGTTTGTAAACTCTTTGGTAGCCATGTCAACATGACATAGGACTTTTTGTTTTATTTTCCCCTTATGGGAGTAAAAATAACCTGGCACTTCCAAAAACAATAAATTCAAAACTATACATGGAGCTTGTACAGTAAGTTTTCTAAAGTGGAGATGAATGAAGAAAACACCCTGTAGCTGCAATAAAAAGAATTCCCATGAAGTTTAAAGAGATTTTCTGCCTTTTGAACATGCTTTGTTTCCCAGAGAAATATATATATATATTTCTTTTTTGCTCCTGGCCCAGATTTACCAATATAATTGAATAAGAAATCTGACATATCAAACAACAACAAAATCTTCAAAAGTATCTTAGGCATTTTCCATCTATAAAGGAAAAACAATTTTAGCAAAAATTACAAAAAATACATGTATTTTAGTCATGGGCTAAATATCAAAAGTACAAAATATATTTCAGGTAAACTTAAAAATTTTATACTAATAAGGCAAATATTTCTCAAACTTACATTTTAATTATTTCTTTAATACTTCCTAACTAGTTTTTCTCTTTTTCCATCTATACATTACATCTTTATTTGTATTCTCTCCAATGTGTATTTAGTTGGAGGCCATGAGCCAATGCTTATTTCATCTGACTCAGCAATAGTTGGCAGTGATAGCTGGTTTAACCAAGTTTATTCACACATATTTTTTTTTCCCTTGGGAACAGTGGCAATCTCAATTTTACAAACTTTAATAAATACTATTTTTTTGCAATATAATCTCATGGTTTTTAATGTGTGTCAAAATTAACAACAATATTCTGGCCAAACTGGAAGCATGACCAGTGCATTTTATGAAATCTAGAGTTGAGTTAATTTATAAATAATTTTAAATATATGCTACGTTAGTAAAATACTAAAGGCCCAGTGCATGGATTCATGCACTGGTGGGATCCCTCAGCCTGGCCTGTGTGGATCAAGCTGAAAATGGCTTTCTGACATCTCCCAGATTGTGGGTTGGTGCAGGCCAGGCCGAGGGACCCCCGGTGCACAATTGGGGCTGTAAAGGGACCACGGAGGGCATATCCAGCCCATCTTGCCCAGTTCTGATTGGCTAGACCTAGCAGCAAGTTAACCTACTGTTTGGCACATCTGCCCCCTGGTGCTCAGTGTGTGTCATAGCAACTGGTCCAATGGTCAAATGAATGGTGGGACACTTCATATATTAGGCTTTGATTATATAAAATACTTTGAGTCTTATATTTTCTATTTTGATCTTTTCCCCAAATACATAATAACATAATAAATTTAATTTCTCATGTTTTATTTCTCAAAAATTATCCTTTATTGCCCAACTGGTGTGGCTCAGTGGTTGAATGTCAACCTATGAAGCAGGAGGTCGTGGTTGGATTCCTGTCAGGGCACATGCTGGGGTCACAAACTCGATCCCCAGTGCTGGGTGTGTAGGAGGTAGCCAATTACAGATTCTCTTTCATCATTGATGTTTCTATTTCACTCTCTCCCTCTCCCTTCCTCACTGAAATCAATAAAAATATATTTAAAAATTATCTCTTGCAAAAAATCATATTAAAATAATTATATATACTCTTCATGTTTTATATGATTCATGAAATTGTGTGGTAAGCTAAATTAGAATTTTAGGAAAGTGAGAGATAGACTTGACCATCTATATCTATTCATTTCTGCATATGCCAACATAAAATGTAAGTATATTTTGCAAATATTTTAAGAACACCCATTTAGTTAAAGTTTCTCAATTCTATTCACCTGGAAAACTAATCAGACTTGATACATAAATAATCAAAACAAATTTATTTTAATGATTAAAAAATACAAGAATTTTTAAATAATCAAAATTAATTGGGAGGTAGGAATTCCAGCCACACAAATCAAATTAACAAAATGTGAAGTGCAGAAAATCATATTTCACACAATAAAAACCATGAAGAACAGGTTTTCATAGTATCTTAGCTAACCTGTTCCCCAACACCCTCACTGGTCATAGTTAGTGCTAGAAGAAGTATCTCTCAGGAATTCTTGCACCAATGAGTGCTGCCTCTCTCAAGTCCCAAATAGGGAATCTATAATTTCCTCTAAATAACTTAAGAAGATAAGAACTCAACAATTAGCAATAAAACAGAATGAAGGATATAAAGGACTGCAGATCATTAATCTAGAGATTAATTCTAGATTTTTGACTTTGGTCAGACTTTTTACATCTTTAAGGTCACACTTTATTTAGAAGCCTCCATTTTTGTTTGACGTTTTATTGGTTTGAGATTATTTTTTTGGCTAAAGAATATAGTCTATGTAAAACAAAGTTAATTAAGTCTTGAAACCCACCTAATATTTTTGATGCAAATAAACAGCCAGATAGAAAACTTGAAACACTTTTTTTTTTTTATCTGTCTATTTTTAGCCCTGGCCATTGTGACTCTGATTGAGCATCTTCCCATTCAGAGAGTTCAATGGTTCCATTCCCACTCAGGACACCTGCCTGGGTTTGTGGGATTGATCCCAATTGGTGTGTGTGTAAGAGATAGTCAATCTCATCAATGTTTCTCACTATCTCCCTCTTCTTTCTCTCTTGAAAAAAGCAATAGAAGCCACCTTAGCCCGTTTTGCTCAATGGATAGAGCATCAGTCTGATGAATGAAGGGTCCTGGGTTCAGTTCTAGTCAAGGGCACATGCTTGCATTGTGGGCTCGATTCCCAGTAGGGGGCCTGAAAGAGGAGGCCAATCAAAGATTTTCTCATTATTGATATTTCTCTCTCTCTCTCCCTATTCCTTCCTCTCTGAAATCAATAAAAAATGAAAAACAGAGTAATAGTTTTCAGAAGTTATTTTTATATCACATACAATGGTACCTCGAGATACAAGTTTAATTTGTTCCCTAACCTTGCTCATATCTCAAAGCATATTTCCCCATTGAAATCAATTGAAATGCCATTAATCTGTTCCAGCCCCCAAAATGCCAACCCAGTTGCTCTTGTTACGCGTTTTTGAGTAAGAAAAATGTTTTTATAAATGACAAATATTGTATAAAAACATAATAAAAGAGAATGTAAAGGAATAAACTGGTTTTATAAAGTGTATTTACCTACTCGATACACTTTATCCCTAAACTGAATGTAACTTTAATAATCTTCACTGAACTTAATTGCTACTGGTCTTTGCATTTTTGGCCGATTTAAAAAAAAAATTGTCCAACGAAGTTTGCCTCTTCCTCCCTTTCAGAATGTTTCTGAAATGGGTGAGGCAAGTTTCATTGAACAGCTCGGATGCACAACCTGTAGCAACTTTTTTGGGGTGTTTCTTTTCCACGAAGTGTGACACCCTCTCCCACATTCCTAAGATCTCCTTTATCTCACTTGTAGAGATCTCCTCCACCTCTGGCTCCTCCTCGAAACCAATTTCTTGGAGAAGCCCCACATGTTGCTGAGACTGCAACTCTTGTACCTCCTCCATGGTGAGTTCCAGAGAGTGCTCCTCAATGAGCTCATTCACGTCTCTCATCCACCTCCAGGCCCATGGATTTTCCCAGAGACACTATCTCCTCCTCCACTGGCACCTCGGGTTCGAATCCTTCAAAGGTCCTTTCAGCTACGGCCTCAGGCCACAGCTTCTTCCATGCAGAGGTCAAAGTCCTCGTTGTAACACCCAGCCAGGCCTGATCAATAATTCTGAGGCATATAACGATGTTAAAGTGGTTCTTCCAGAACTCTCTAAGGGTGATGTTTGTGTACTCTGTCACCTCAAAGCAGCACCGGAACAACTTTTTAAAATTAGAAATCACCTCCTGATCCCTGGGCTGCAGGATAGAAGTGGTGTTGGGAAGTAGTTAGACAACCTTGATAAATGAACTCTTCGAGGAGTTCATCTTCCAGGTTCGGTGGGTGAGCAGGAGCATTGTCAAGAACGAGGAGGGGTTGCATGGTTAGGTTGTTTTCCTTTAGATATTTCTTAACAGAAGGGCCGAAAACCAGGTTTACCCACTCCACAAAGAACTGCCTGGTGACCCATGCCTTCAGGTTTGCCCTTCACATAACTTGCAGTTTATCTCTTAAAATCTTATGTGACTTGAAGACTCTGGGGTTTTCTGTATGATATCCAAGCAGAGGCTTGATCTTGCAGTCGCCACTCTCATTGGCGCACAGTGCGAGAGTTAGCCTACCCTTCATGGGTTTGTGGCCTGGCATCGCCTTCTCCTCTGCCATTATATAAGTCCTATTTGGCATCTTCTTCCAGAAAAGCCCTGTCTCGTCACAGTTGAAGACTTGCTGGGGATATATCCTTTGGCTTCTATCAGTTCAGAAGAAATTTTGAGGTAATCCTCAGCTGCCTTCACATCCTAACTTGCTGCCTCACCATGTCTGACGATGCAGTGAATGCCGGACCTTTTCCTGAAGTTATCAAACCAGCCTCTACTGGCTTAAATGAGTCTTTCGATGCTTTGTCCATGGAAGTGCGCGGGGTCTGCTCCAGCAAATCACCGTAAATCACTCGCGCCTTCTCTCATATGATGCCCTGTGTTAATGTATCTCCTTTAAGCTGCTTCTCCTTCACCCACACCATCAGTAGATTCTCCATCTTTTCATGGAGAGAGCTACGGAGCTTAGAAATTATTGTAACGCCCTTAGTTGGCGTTATACCCTTTATCGACTCTTTCTGTTTAAGCACAGGGCATATCATTCAAAGTACTACGCCCGTATTAGCTCGCCAAGTCAGCCACTCACACACCTTGTTCATATTTTTCTATGATTTCACTCTTTAATTCAATAGACATCATCCTCTTCTGAGCACTGACCTTTCCACTCGCTTTCTTCGGACCCATGATTATAAAAAGAAATGTGATAAAGTATGCAAATGCACAAAGGATGCTTCGACAACGAGGTAAACAAGCACACTGACTGAAGCGTGGGAAACTATGGGATGCTCCAGTCGTGGTAAACTGGTGGGTCGTGTGCAGCCCTTTGATCAGCGCGATTACTCATATCTCAAATGTTGCTCATATTTCAAAGCAAAAAATTGTTTGCTCCACGGCTCGTATTTCAAAAATCTAGTATGTTAGGGGACTCATATCTCGAGGTACCACTGTATAGCAAACAGAAAAAAAAAATTCAAAAATAAATTCAGCCTTTACTACTTATTAAAAGGCAATTCATATATATATATTTTTCTTTTGGGATTGTTTCCATAGCTGTAAGGACATTTTAAATTTCACTTTATTATTTCTCTGTTTTGTAAAAATTTGTAATTTGTGTAATACATGAACTATGATGAATTGTTAAACTATAAATATATAAAATAATTAATATATTCTAAATTAATGTGCAGATTGCATTGATCATCTATAGTTTCATTACACTTTGCTCTGCCTCTACTAATCATGATCTAAATGGCATTCTTGATAGTCCAAATCATTGAAACTAATATCATTATAGAAAGCATACTATGAAATAAGTCATTTGAAATCATAAACATGTTATATGTTGTTATTGTTGTTTAATATTTTTATTAATTTCAGAGAGAAACAGAAACATCAATGATGAAAGAGAATCATTTATTAGCTGCCTCCTGCATGCCCCACACTGGTGATCAAGCCCGCAATTCAGGCATGTGCCCCAACTCAGAATTAAACCATGACCTCCTGGTTCATAGGTCGACACACAACCATTGAGCCATGCAGGCTGTGCTGCTGTTGTTTTTTAACATTTCAATTGTCCAGTTCACTCCTAAATGTTGCTTTCACACCTATAACATGCTGGCAGCTGGTGCTATAGAAATTACAGAAATACCCAATCTCAAACATACTATTATACACTGGAGAAAGCAAAACCAATATCACAAAAATATATGACAAGTGTCTAATGAGAGTTTGCTTAGGAGTGCTATGATCATATACAAATATAGTTAACTCAGCATAGCTCACGGAGGGTGAGAAGAAGATTAGCACAATCTTAGTGAAGAAGTTGACATCTGCCTGAGGTTAGAGGAAGCAGAAGGTGATCAGGAGAAATGTTGGTAGTGTCTTTGGAGAAATGGGTGGATGGTCTTTCTCTGTTGCTGGTGGGAAAGGGGTTATTGACTATAGCTTAAGGAAAATAATTTTCTGATATCTGCATGGGAGGATGATTGATTTTTATTTGCATGGAATTACATTAATGGGTTTCCAAAGCCCCATCTCCCTTAATTCAGTCCTGGAAGATATAGAAATCATGATTCAGTAGAGCTAAAAACATAGCCAGCATCCAAAATTTCCATCCCAGGGTGTAATTCAGCCCAGTGTAACATTAAGGTAGTTGCAGTCCATTAGTCCATTGTGCATGTGGTCCACATGGTTGTAGGCCATGTCAGCGGATACAGGATCATCAGAGTCCTGCAGGCCAGGAGTCAAGAGCAATACACCAAGAGGCCAAGAGAGTAAACTCTTTCGTTTAGATTAAGTATCTCAAATATCCCCATGTTTGCAGTGGCACATCTACTCTAGCCAATATCTATCTCTATTTTATCTAGACTTTACTGGATCTGTGTCTATTCTTCCCCTGCTCAGGCTCTTATGCCATGAATCTGCTGCAGAGAATAGAACTGGGGAGTGTTAAACCTCAGCTTTTTGGCCAACTTGTATAAATAACATGTCTATAATATTTGGTGTTTCCTTTAATGCTTTCCAGTTATTCATAACTAGGTTAAGTCATGGTATTAGTAGGAGTATTTCAGGCTACTTACACTGCTTGAGCAATGGCACAAAGGTGTGAAATAGAAGAGCCTATCCTGGGGACTCTATGTGGTTGATATGGTTGGCACTTATGGAGAGAGTAGCGAGTTTTTAGAGTTAAAATGGAGAATCATATAGGACAAGACCCTATATGATTAAAAGTTTTATAAGTGGCTCTAAGGAGTTTGGTCCCCATCATAAAGAACAGCATTTTATTTTTATTCTACCAGCCTGAGAGATGCAGCTGCTTATAACTGTCACTTATCTCTGGTTTTGCTTGTTTGTTTGTTTGTGGAGTTTTTAGCACTTTCAACACTGATATAAGTAGCTTTCTATTTTAAATATCTTTTTTGAAATCACTGTCATGGGCTCTCTTTTACTTACTCATCTTTGATCAATATAAAATATTAATAACAATGTCCCTATGAAATTCTTGCACATGTTTTCTGATGCACAGATGAAAGAGTTTTCTAAGACTGCATGTTCAGTACAGAGGCCAATGGTTGCAAGTAGCTTAAGCATTTGAAATGTGGAGGTGCTCTACATATAAAAGAGACATCTCATTTGGAAGACAGTACAAAAAAAAGAATGTAAAATTATCTTAAATACTTTTATATCAAATATATGTCAAAATGATACTTTGGATATATTACATTACATATAATATATTATCCAAAATTGTATAAACTATTTTTAAATACTTTTATTGATTTTTAGAGAAAGAGAGGAAGGGAGAGAGAGAAAGAGAAACATCGATCATCTGCCTTCTGCACGCCTCCTACCTGGGATGGTGCCTGCAATCAGGAATGGAACCTGTAACATTTTGGTGGGACAGAGAACACTCAAATAAGCCACATGGGCCAGGGATGTATTACCTGTGTTTTAATGTGGATACTAGAAAATTTAAATTTACATATGGGGCTTGCATTATATTCCTACTTAACAGAGTTGATTTAAGGTATCTGATTAGGGGCGGAGTTGTTAGGTACAGATGTACCTTCATCTTTACAAGAAAATTTCAAACAGTTTAACAATTTTTATCCTTATCACCAGTGTTCTATATCCTTTCTCACAGTTTCTGTTTCACACATTTAGTTTTTGTTTATCCTGTGAGTGAATGTATAATGATACCTCAATGCAGGTATCTGGTTAGTAGTGATTTTGTATACATTTTCATGTTCTTTGTTGTTATTTTTGTTTGTTTGTTTACTCTTTTTGGCATAGTATTTTTTCATTCACTGTCTACATTCCTACCAATATTTACAAGTGAATATTTACAGATCATGGTCCTCTATAGGAAAGATCTCTAAATAAGGGTGGGCAAAAGTAGATTTACAGCTGTGAGTACCCAAAATAGAGTTTTTCCTTATGTAATTATTTACTTCTATATTATTTATTTGTATTACAACTGTAAATCTACTTTTTACCACTCTATGCATGTACAATTTTTATAATGTAAAGTTATATAAAGTCTAAATGCTTAGTGAATATCCCAAAACATTAAATACACAAATATTTAAATAGCATAAAAATTGGAACATCAAATATTTTATTCATATTTATAGTTTTAGACTTATATTTGACCATAGAATAGACTCCAGACTAGGTAAGTATCATCTGAAACCAGTCTGATGTTTTTAACTTTTAAAAGAGAATGTTAGTCCATTCACTCCTATCAATGTAAAGAATTTTTTTTTTCTCCATTGCCAAAATTTGAAGATCTAGTTTAAATAGCCAGAGCTCTCTGTCACCTGTCTCAGGTCATTAGAGACAGGGAGCAGATGTTTGTTGGAGAGCTTGTTTTATAGCAAACCTTTGTTTCAAGGTGCTGAATCTCTTATGAGAAAAACTAAGCTGCTTGGATATATTTACAATTGAAAGAAGTGCTTACAATTTAAAGCTGTCAACAAATTAGCCTGCACACTCCTCCTAAATTAAGTTTATTGAAATTCATCTTGTGATCACTTTGAGGCTTTTATAATCTCAAATTGAACTGAGCACTCAAACCACTGGGGGAGTGCATAGAGGAGAAGCAGATCCAACCACAAATCATTTACCCAGAAGCTAGCACTCCATTACCGCACATGCTACCCCATTTCTTGGCAGATAACACAGAGACATGGGTTTTCCTATGTGAATCTGGTTGGTCAGCATACAAGACACTGAGAAGAGGATGGTAATTACTTAATCAAATGGTTACCTTTGAGATAGAGCAAAATAGATGAAATGAAATGTGTTTGTCAGTGTATATGCACACCATGAAAAAAGCAAATATAGATATTATTGATAGTGACATAATTTTTCAATATTCGTCTATGCCAATTTAAATATTAAGTATTAAAACATTCAGATTCTTATAAATATTACTAATTTTGAGTTGTGTCAGGCACAAAGTAACAAGATAACTGAAGTGATAAATTCTAGGTTCTTAACTTTAAAGATGAGAAAAATGCCTCAAAATTAAAACTATGTGCTGAAAAGATTAGACTTTCAATATTGTTTATAAATCATTTGATATTGTTTATGAGATACAAGCTTAGCAGTTAAAATAAGCAACCAGACTAAATTTAACAATCAATACCTCCATGAAAGAGACACATCTCTTTGCTTTTTAAAGAACCTTTAAAGAGAGAAACTTACATAACCATAAATAATATATTTATAGCTAAAATTTTAATCTAAATTATTGAAACATAATCTCTTCTTTTTATCCCCTTATTTTCCTTCTACAGTTTGGAACAGCTCTTTTATGATATAATACTACTATGTATTTGACATTATTATAGCTTGTAGCAAATCTGTATCTCCTACCAGTTTATGAGTTCCTTAGGGAAGGGATTGTGTCAGATTCTCAGGTGATATGTACCAGAAGCTCAAATACTGAAATCACAGAATAAATGAATAAATAAACTAACTTTAAGTTATTACATGAATTATAACTGTAAAGAACATGGTGATTACAGTTAACGATACTATATTACATATTTAGAATTTGCTAAGAGGGTTGTTCTAAAATTCTAAAAAGAAACACCAATAACAAAAAATTAATGTAACTATGTGAGGTAATGGATGTGTTGCAATAATCACTTCATAATAAATGCATATACCAATTATCATAAATTTACACAACTTTAGTTGTCAATAAAGATGAAAAATAGCTGGTTGGATCATTATTAGTTAGAGCATTGTTGTCCCATACACAGAAAGGTCATGAGTTTGATTCCCTGTCAAAGTACAAACACAGGCTGTGGTTTGATCCCCAAAGTGTGTAGGAAGCAACTGATAGGCATTTTACTCTCACACTGATGTTTATCTCTCTCCCTTTCTATTCTTCTCTCTCTCTCAATCAGTGAAGTATGTCCTCAAATGAGAAATTTTAAAAAAGATGAAAAATGAAGATATAATAGTCATATGAACTATAGTATGTAAAGTATAGCACATGAACTATAAAAGAGTTATAAATACAAATGATACACATGAAGCATGATGTTGAAATTAATATAGTCAGTGATTATTGTTTCAAATCCAATTTTAAATGTCAATGTTTTCCTATGTATTTTACTCACATATTTTGCATTGAGCAATTATTCCATGATGTGAGCAAAGAAATTTTCCACAACACTTAATCTGTTTACCGGATCTAGAGGAGCATAATTGAGGGTATTACAAACCTTCGAAATTCAAACTCCTGAGGAAAAACAAAAACAAAACAAAACAAATACTGAATGACATCCTGTGGACAGGACATTTCAGGAGAAAAAAGGTCATTGATAAGAAGTCAGAAATGAAGTGATAATACTTCTTTCAGAAGGAAACAATGATGCTAATTAATTTGCTTAGTGGGAATTTCCTATCATGCATCACACAAAACTATGAATAAGGATACCAATTCTGACTCTAGTGCTACTTGTTCCCTGTAAAACCTGCGAGGTGACGGCCCAGTGTCCACTGGTGTAAGGACTGGCCCAGAGTTACAAACATGCTCATCTGAAGGAGTGAGATTATCCACTTATTTTTATCATCCCAATCTGCATCCACTAAAGGATGAGGAAGTTTCAGACAAAATAATTGCCAATAAAAGAGATCAGAGGAAAAAATACATATTAAGCCTATGTAAAAAAAAAAAAAACAACAACAACTGTGAATGAGATCTTTGTTTAAATGATTTGTTCTGTCATTTTTCCTTTGAGTTTGATTGCATATGTTTCCTTAGATATATTATAAATTATCCTAAAACACCTATTAAATGGAAATTCTTCAAAATACTTCCTCCTAATATATAAATTTTATTTTACTAAAAATGTATCAAGTAATTTATAAAACTATTTCCATAACTATCATGGTTTAAAACATACACTGAAATAAATGAAAGTATTACCTTCATTTAGTGTTCTATCTCTGTTCAGGACCAGGAACTAGTTTATCTTCCATGCTCTGCACAGCTCATCATTTTTCTAAGGGCTGAATACCTGATTGTGCTCATCTTCCAATACCTAGATTATCTCATAATTTACTCCTTTCCTGAAATACAAAGTAGTATTTCAGGAAAGGAGTAAATTATGAGATAATCTCTAGGTAGCTAATACAGGTTCTGTAAAATACTGAATAATATCCCAACACATCTCATTCTTAATCTCCAACTCCATGCATTAAATTAAAAGAAGGTAGAAATAAATAATAGAAAAACTGACACGTGGTAAATATTTGATCAAAAAGAACAATAAAAGTAATAATGGTTTCACAAAAGAAAAAGCATCATTTTGATTCTTAATTTGGAATAAAAATAATAAAGCAAAAAATATACCTATGTGTGTGTGAGTTATTGTACCTAAATTTGACCATAATTTTTTTTCCTTTAAAAAGCCAGACCAATTTAAGGAATAATTATTTTCTAGGATTAAGTCAAAGTACCTCATAACATTTTGTAATTTAATAAACTTTTAAACTTTGGAATACATTTATATTTATAGAAGTTGTAATGATAGCATAAAGTGTTATCATATACCCCATACCAAGTTTGTGTCCTATTTTCAACATCTTACATTAGTATGACACTTTGGTTAAATAGAGTGAACTGAAATTAATACATTATTATTAAATAAACACTATATTTTATTCAAACTTATTTAAATTTCCCTAAAGTCCTTTTTTTTAAAGGATACATTTCAAGATAGCATATTAGATTTAATCATCATGTGTTTTTGATAATTTAACAAATTTAAGGAGTACTTGTTCATTGTTTTTGTAGAATAAACCTCAATTTAGAATTGTCTGGATTTTTTTGTTTGTTTGTTTGTTTGTTTATTTATGATTAAACTGCATTTAGAAGTTTTAGGGAGGAAGATCCTGGAGTTAAAGTGACACTTTTATCACATCATATCAACAGAATGACTCACTGTTTATATTGATCTTGACCATAAGCTTATAGAGCATTTGTTTGGTTTCTTCATTTAAAGGTATTCTTTCTTCTCTCCTTCCATTCTCTACACTGTAAAGATAAGTCTCTATGGATATCCCAGATTTAAGGGGTGGAGAATTATTTTGCAGTTCTCTGTGAGAAAAGGGGGTAATATATACGTATGTTACTTGGAAATTTTATGCATGAAAAACTTGTCTAGTCTACAACATTTATTAATTCAGTTATATATTTGTACTATTAAAATCATGAATGTTTATTTTATACTTTAGGTTATAATTCAATACAACTTTATTTTGTTACTCAAATACTTTTGGCCTTGGAAACTTTCTGAGTCAGCTGCTGTTTTGCTTTGAAGTAGTCATCATTGTGAATCATTTGTTGCTTTGTTTTTTAATATTTCTTTACATTTTGACACCATAAGATATTCCAGGATTATCTTATATATCCCAAGCCAGAGTCCTAGAATCAGCAAATTCTCTAAGGAGAATTTGTGCTTTTTATGAGAATACAGTATTACAAACCAAGACATGGGCACTAAGTGTGCTCACAGTTACAGGGCTGCCATTGTTTCTACAGTCTCTCAGCTAAGAAAATGAGGATATATATGTGTGCTTACTAGCTTTTTGATATACAGATATATATCATCTATATTTAAATGATTTCCCTCTGTATCTATATTAATTTAAATATGATTTCAAATGGATATTTTAACTCTAATACAAATAGATCATTCTAGTTTCCTTTCCTTGTTAATCCTTACTCTAACAGAGAGAAATCTAGCTTCCTCTTATTTGCCATTGATTTAATTAATTATTTAATTTTATTATAAGCTAGTAGCCTGGTACACAAAATTTGTGCCTGTGGGGGAGGTTCCCACAGCTCAGCCTGCGCCCTCTCCAATCAGGGACCCCTTGGGGGATGTCTGACCTAAACTGGCAGTCAGACATCCCTCTCGCAATCTGGGACCACTGGCTCCTAACCACTCACCTGCCTGCCACCCTGATCCCCCTAACTGCTCTCTCCTGCCAGCCTGATCCCCGTAACTGCCCCCGACTGCTGGCCTGATCACCCCTAACTGCCTCTGCCTTGGCCCTGCCAACATGGCTTTGTCTAAAAGGATGTCTGAAAGTTGTGTGGAAGTTGTTTGGTCTAATCAGCATATTAAAATTTTATTAGTATAGATTGATTTCAGAGAGGGAGGGAGATCGAAAGATCAATAATGAGAGGGAATCATTGATTGGCTGCCTCCTGCACACCTCACATTGGGATTCAAGCCCACAATCCAAGTATGTGCCCTGACCATGAATTGAACTCTAGGCCCTTCAGTCCTCAAGTGGAGGCTCTATCAATTGAGCAACACCAGCCAGGGCTACACTTTCACTTTCTGCTTAGAGATGGTCTGTCTTCTAGAGCTGAAACACTGAAGCTGTTTCACTGAGGCAGAGTGGGGTGCACTGGGTTGGAGCAGGTGGAGACCCCGGAAAGCTGGAGAGGGTCCTCGTTTAACAGCCACACTGTTTCATGGCTGTGCTGTGTTGCAGTTGAGCGGCCACACTGTGGGCTGTGCCATAGTCAGGGGGAGTTTACACAACCGAGCTGTCTGCATGGATAGCTCCCTCCTCACCACACCCCCAAACTTGGGGTTTCTCCTTGGGTTGAAGTGACACTGACCACCCTTGGTTGGTAGCCCAATCGACCACTTTGGAAAGAACTGGGGAATCCTGATTTTACACGGACGCTCCAATTTCTTAAGTTGGCAACTAATGCAAACTTCGGATGTTTGGATCAAACCAGAGAAGAGGTCAGGCCTGGTGTCCAGGTCACTGGGTAGCACTGGGCTCAGCCCAGCTGTAAAGGGACCCTAGGCATCTGGACAGGTAAAAGGGGTCAGGGCGTATTAGGGTAAATCCATCATCACCCCACTTGTTTTTTTCTTTTTCCACTGATCAAAATTTATTATAATCTGTTGGCAGCATGTGTAGATAAGATATTGTTACCAGAACTATGTCTTCATAGAAGTGGACAGTATGCAGCCATTCTATGTGGAACTGTGTGCACTTAATCATCAGGATGAACTTTCAGTTTCTTTTTTTGTTGTTGTTGTTAATGAAAATAAGCTTTATTACATCAAGTAATAAATACATACAAAGATGCAAACAGTACTAGTCACTTTTTTCCAGATGTTTGATTTCTGCTTGGAGGAGTCTATTGATCTAACTTTGGGCTAACTCAGTGGTCCGCAAACCACAGTTCGTGAGCCACATGCAGCTCTTTGGCCCCTTGAGTGTGTGACTCTTTCACAAAATACCATGTACGGGTGTGCATGTACAGTGTGATTGAATGAGTACCCTAATTAAGTAAATAACAATGTACTTACCTATATAGTTTAAGTTTAAAAAAATTTGGCTCTCAAAAGAAATTTCAATCGTTGTACTGTTGATATTTGGCTCTATTGACTAATGAGTTTGCCAACCACTGGGCTAACTGATTCAACCCTTAACTGTGTCCACACTACAGCTATGTCCGACAAAGGCATTCTTCATTCCTGTTACATTGTTTTTGATTCCTAGTATTTCCTTTTGAATCTTAGAGTCTCCATATTTCTACTTTCATTGTCATCTGTTCCTGCATGTTGTCTACATTACCATAATAGCCATTAATATATTATACATAATCATTTTAAATTTTTTGTCTGATAAGTCCAATATCTGTATCATAGATGAGTCTTGTACTGATGATTGTTTGTCTTTTCAGACTTTGTTTTCTCTTATCTTGTAATTTTTTTTTGTTAATAGGTGGATCCGTGTTAGGTACAGGGACTTAATGTGAGATATTTTGTTAATATGGTTAAAAGTTGGGCTGTGTTAAATATTTTTTGTAACTGTAGATGCTAGAAGCTAGAAATCATTTTGTGTCCTTTTTCTCCTTGCCCCTTTCACATGGAGCTTCACTAGAATTCCCCCTTAGAGAGAGCCTACATTTTCAGCACTTTCATCTCTAATCCACTCTTGTACCTGATCCCTTCTGATGTGTGATAAAGTGTGAGGAAGGAGAATCATTCTATAATCTAATAATTACACCTTAGTCTCAGTGAGACTATGAGGAACTGTTTATTAGCTCCCCAACTCCAGAAGAAGGCCAATTATGCAAAACTTAGGAATACATTAAATAAATTACATTTTGACCTTAATGTTTTTACAAGAAACTTATATACATTTACTCAGGGGCATAATTTAATTTGTAGGTTTCTCTGTTAGAGATGCAAATAACCACCTGTGGTCTTTGGATCCATTAGTCAATAACCAATTTTGTATCTAAGCCAGTTTGCTTTTCTTAACATTTTTAAATAACCTATAAACATTTAGCTTTTATACACCCTTTAAATAAATTTAATATATTCTTAATTTTCTTACTATTTAATGAGTTAATTAAAATCTTTGAAAAGGATTTACATTTATTTGATTTTTACAGTTTTTGAAAATTATGATTTCATAACTTAAAGAAATACTATATAGGTGTATATCAGTCATATTTTTCACATAAGTAAAAATGAAACAATATGGAAATACAAAAATAATACACTTCTCTAAATAACTTTTATGTTAAATAGGAGATTCAATGCTGTTTTAAATATTCTGAAAATAAAATAATGGCATCACGAAACATAATAAGAAATGCAATTCAAATTGTTTTTATAGAAAGATACATACATGAAATGCTCATAAAAGGAAAATCAATTGAAAGAAACTAAAAATTATCATTAAAATAAACATAGAAAAAGAGAAAAATAAATAAGAAAAGACAAAAAATAACAAAAAGAAATATTTATGTAATTTCAAAAGAATAAAAAATTACAATCTTCTTTGAAGTTTAATTAATTACTAAACGAGAAGTAACATATAAGATTAATAATAAGAAAAAGACCATAACAACATGCACATATGATTGAGAAAGAATGTACAAACTTTAATGGTATATATTGCTAATGTAATTTAATATTCATACTATAAATTGCTTCTAAAATTAATTTTACAAAACTAACAAAAATTATAGTATTTATGCATGGAAAAAAAGGGATTTAAATAAAAGAAACAAGATGCTACTCTAGGTAAGATAGTGGTTAAAGAAAGCGTCTCTAAAATGATTATATTAAAGCAGAGATATGAATAATGTGAACTACTCAAATACAGGTAGAGGCAAAATTTACAGGTAGAAGTGAGAGCAATTGCAGACAATATGAAGTGGAACAATTTGACATATTTAACAAAAAATAACAAAAAAGTCTCTTATGGCTTGAGTTAAGTGAATAAAAGATAGATTTGGAAGTTAATTCCCTAAATGTACAAATTAATAGTTATAGAATTAACATTAGACAAAATCTTGGGCTAAGTGATTATAAATATTTAAAAATGTCTATTTTTTGTTATCTCAAAGTTGTCTGATTTTAGAAAAAAAGTGAAAATCTAAGATAATGAAAATGAAACAAGCTACAACATAAAATATAATTTATTAGTATTGATGTGAATTCTGCATACAACATTAGTAAATATAACCTAACAAAAATATTCTAAAGCTATGGGAATATATTTAAAAGACTCTAAAATTATCCCATATTAAGAAATATATTAATAGTACCCATGGGAAGTAAAATGTCAAAGAAAAATATGAAACATCCTAACAGTTCCTGAAAGAGTATTTAATAAAATTTATAATCCATTTATCTGAAAAACTACCAAAGCTATAATATAAGCATTAATAATAATAATAATAATAATAATACTAAAAAGAATAAAACAAAAATTAAAAACAAGCTAAAGTAAATATCTAGAAACATTTCAGTTATTATCAGAAAAAAATCATTCACTATAACTAATTACATTTACATTATTCTACATTATCTTATCTAATAAAAGAATAATATGCAGATTGATCATCACTCCAACACATCCATGTGGTCAAAGATGGCTACCCCCATGTGGACACAAGATGGCTGCCACAAGATGACCAATAGGGGAGGGCAGTTGAGAGGGACCAGGTCCGCAAGGGAGGGAAGTTGAGGGCAGTTAGGGGTAACCAGGCTGGCAGAGAAGGGAAGTTGGGGATTATGGGCCTGCAGGGAAGGGCAATTGGAGGGAACCCAGGCCTGCAAGAGAGGGAAGTTGGGGGGACCCAGGCCTGTAAGGGAAGGCAGTTGGGGGGAAGCCAGGACTGCAAGGGAGGCAGTTGCGGGTCCAAGCCTGCAGGGGTGGACAGTTAGGGAGGACCAGACCTTCAGGGAAGACAAGTTAGGGGCAAGCAGGCTGGCAGGGGTGTAGTTAGGCATCAATCAGGCTGGCAGAGGAGTGATTAGGGGCAATCAGGAAGGCAGGCAGGCGAGCAGTTGGGAGTCAGCAGTCCTGGTTTTGAGAAGGATGTTTGACTGCCCGTTTAGGCCTGACCCTACTGGGATCAGGCTTAAACGGGCAGTCAGATATCCTTCAAAGTGTCCCAGATTGGAGAGGGTGCAGGCTGCGCTGAGGGACACACCCCCAATGCACGAATTTTGTGCACTGGACCTCTAGTCTATATTATAAAATACCTGTGGCCGTAATGCTGTAACGCCATAACACCATAATGACCAATGACCAGACTCACCAGGAGATGCAGTGATGGATCCCACAGTGGCCGCGACGGACAGGTCTTCTGTGTCCCATGGCAATGGCAGGAGGAGATCTGGAGTCCTGCAACATAGAGCTGTGGGTCTTGCAAAATTTTGCACTATGGGACTCTAGTCTATAATAATAAAAGGGTAATATGCTAATTAGATTGATGTCTTCTGGACAACCTTCCAGAAGAAGCTGGGGCCAGAGGGAAGTCAGCCAGGTCCTAGGTGCCTGCGGGTAACCTGAGGGAAGCCAAGCCCAGGTCTCAGGGGCCAGAGAGAAACCAGTGCCAGCAACCAGGGGAAAGAATGCTTACTCTTGCAAAATTTCATGCATCAGGCCTCAAATAGTCAATAAGATATTGAAGAGAAAAAAAAAGCATTACTTTAAATAAATCATTATTTTTTTTGCATATCTTATGATTGTTACTACTAGATGTATTATGAAAATTTTGTAAGAGAGACATAAATAATTGAAGAAAGTACATAACCTATATAAAAATTATAAAATATATGTCATAATAAAGTATTAAAAAAATGAAGGAACACATTTAACATTCAGTTGAAAGTCTCAATATGAAAATAATGGCATTTTATCCCCAAATTACCTATATATGAAGTTCAATTTTACTTGAAATTCCATTATGATTATTTTACAGAAATTCTAAAATTAATCAGCACTAATAAATGTGTAAAAATAACCATGGAATTTAAAAAAAAACAATTAGAAAATAATTTGGGAGAAAGTATTTTTCCTCTCAATAATTATAACAATGTTATACTGGCACAGGGAAAAACAGACATAGTAATTATACATAATTGAAATATATTTATAGTAAAAATTATTTTGAAGATCAAGAAATTGAATTTTGGTAGTGTTTTAGAAATCCAGCTTAAAAAGAAGAAAGCTATCATCATGCCCATATTTAGAGGATTCAAACAGAAAATTCCAACCCATCTGTAAAGAGATAAGTACAATGGAGGATGCTATTTAACAGGGTGCAGAAACACAAAGTTAGATATTAAGATATAAAAATAATTAAGTAGAGTCCTAGAGTCATTTTCTTGTCAAAGAAATGAAAGGAAGAAAGCTATGAACATACAGAAATTCCAGACTGGTAAAAACAGGACTTACTAGTAAGTCCATATGTGATGCTTCACCCAGTTGGATGTCAAAGTCACCTAAGAGTTTACAGAATTGGGGGAAAGACTTTGGAAGACTTCAAACTCTTTAATGAGTGAAAAAATATAATAATAGATTTAATAGATAATATTAATACAAGTGGCTGAAGAGGTGTTTTGGTATCAGCAGTCATGAAGAAACAGTTTTAAGGAGGAGAAATAGAGATAAAGACAGTTAGTAGCAAGAAATAAATTACCTGATATCACCTCTTTGTTGTTATTTACATTTCTCTTCCCCCTCCTATTTGTTTTTACTCTCTACTTTGCTTCTGCTTTTTTTGTTGCCTTTCTTTAAAAAAATTATGACAGTGTTCTTGATATGAAATATGTCTTCTCCTGCCTCAGAGAACCCCCAGGTAACTAACTTGGGCCTCATTACTTTTCAGTCTGATTCATAAAGATTAAAATGTTTATAAGCTCAATCAGATATAAACTAAAGGAAAATATTACAACTAATATAATATGTAATTTTGAAAACACAACTTTATCTGAATTTGATATAAGATGTGACATTACACACACTAATATTGGCATTGATAGTGCAAAAAAAATGAAGTTATAATTATGGTTTAAGTTCATGAAGATAGATGGGTTTGTGTGTGTCACGCATTTTTATAGATTCACACATAGAAACTTTTCATAATAACTAAGGCAGAATCTCATATACAGTCTAAGGTTAACAGACTAAAGTAAATAGGGCCTGTTGGATAGCAAATAATTAAAACATGAAAATTCATGTTCAAATATCTGAAAATAAATCTAGCAGAGATTCTGTTTTTCTCATGCCAGTCATAAGGAAAACAAGCGTTCCATTTCATTTATATAGTATTCAACATGTAGTTTCTAAATAAAACTTTTAAGGAAGTTTGGCTTGAGAAAACAATTGCTCTGGTGACATATGGATTATTTGGGGTTCCATTTTTTTTGGCTATTCCAACAGCAGAGCTTGTTAGTGGTAAGCTAGAGATATATTTTCTTGTACCATTATTCCTTACAGAGTCAGATGAGGCTGTTAGATAAAAAGGGTCTCATTATGTTGGAAAATTTTCACAGATTGCTATTGGAAAGCAATGCCTTATTTAAGGAGAAATTCTTGTGGATTTACATAGTAAATATTATAAGAACAAGTTTTTAAAAAATGAAATACAATTTGAGCTACTTCTTGAATTTTTCAATTATCTTCTATTTCCCATTATACTGAGGAATAATTTGCTAATTTACAGCTCAGAGACAGCTTAATAAGCTCTGATTTTTTTTATAGCTATCACTATATTACATCCAGTGTTAAAACATAAACTAGCCAAAACCGGTTTGGCTCAGTGGATAGAGAATTGGCCTGTGGACTGGAAGATCCCAAGTTCAATTCTGGTCAAGGGCATGTATCTTGGTTGTGGGGACATACCCAGTAGGGGGCGTGCAAGAGGCAGCTGATTGATATCTCTCATTGATGTTTCTAACTATCCCTCTTCCTTCATCTCTGTAAAATATCAATAAAATATATTTTAAAAAAACATAATCTAAATCTTAACTTCTAAAGAATGGAATGCATAAGAACTTTACGAAAATTTAGCTTTATCCACCCTAAAATTTTTCAATTATTTGTAAATATTGTTAGGTCACAGAATTGAAAGGACCTCCTCTAAGTCACAAAGTACATTTAAGGAATGTAAAACATAGAGTACATATGTTTAGTATCTAAACACCAAGGAGCAAATAATTCAGACAGAGTAATAAAACATATAGTTCATGTAACAACTGAAATAAATACCAGTAAATAATAAAGTAACATAAACTACAAAGAATGGTGAGAACAAAAAACATAATGAGGAAAAAAATGTGGAAGGTTTTTGTGTGTTTGGGAAGATGTTGAGGCTTGCATCTACTCATTTTTATTTTGTTTTGTTTTGTTTTGTTTTTGTTAAACCTCACCTGAGTATATTTTTCCATGTGTGTGTGTGTGTGTGTGTGTGTGTGTGTGTGTGTAAGTAAAGAGAGAGAGAGAGTGAGAGAGAGAGAAAGAAAGGGAGGGATGGGGAAGAGAGGGAGAAAGAGAGAAGATCATCGGTGTGAGAGAGATACTTGGATCAGTTGTCTCCTGCATATATCCAAATGAGGCCAGGTATCTAACCTACAGTCCAGGTGTGTGCCCTTAACTGTGTCGAACCAGCACCCTTTGGTGCATAGGCCCTCACTCTATCCACTTAGCAAACTGGCCAGAGTTAGGTTTGTATCTACTCTTAACAGAAATTACTGGTTATGAATGAGGAAACAGTATTTTTGGTAAACCAAAATGAAAGGGAATATTATATGGTTCTTTTTTTTGCATTTTTTTCCTTTCTTTATTGATTAAGGTATTATATATGTGTTCTTATCCCCCTCCCTCCCCCTGCTCATGCCTGCACCCCCTGGTGTCTGTGTCCATTGCTTATGCTTATATACATGCATACAAGTCTTTTGGTTGAACTCTCCCCTTTACTCCCATCCTCCCCTACCTTCCCTCTGAGGTTTGAAGTATCTGATCAATGCTTCTCTGTCTCTGGATCTGTTCATTGGTTTATGTTGTTCATTAGGTTCCACAAATGAGTGACCCACCTGAGAGACAATGAACTTCACTGGCTTCTTTAGCTATTCAGATTATACTGACATGTTTTGCCAGACATCTTTCAGTGGTTCTAAAATTTAAATGATTTTAATTGAAAATGAGTAAAACATTGTAATGTGTATTGTTCCAAAAAGAAAGGTCAATTTTTTTCTGCACTATTCCAAAAAGAAAGAAGAATTAGGATAGAAGATAAGGCAACTGAAAAAATAATTTTAGATCTGAATTAAAGTAGTTCCCAAAGGAAGGAGGATGATGATATTACTCATGCCATTCCCTAACCTGGAATATTTCATGCTTATGGTGTCTTCTTTTTAAAATATCTTTATTATTTCACGTATTATATATGTCCCATTTTGTTTTTCCTAGTGACCCCACCACTTATCTGCACCTTTCCAGGCCTTCGTACACTATTGCCCCTGTCTATGGGTTATGCATATATGCAAGTAAGTTCTACATTTAATCTCTCCCCACTGTCTCCCCAACCCTACTTTCCCTCTGAGATTTCTCAGTATTTCCCAGGCTTCTATGTCTCTGGATCTATTTTGACCATCAGTTTATTTTGTCCATTAGTGAGATCATGTGATAGTTATCTTTCTCTGACTGGCTTATTTCACTTAGTATAATACTCTCCAGATCCCTCCATGCTGTCTCAAAGGGTAAGATACCTTCTTTTTTACAGCTGCATAGTATTCCATGGTGTAATTGTACCACTGCTTTTTTACCACTACTCTACTGAAGGGCACTTGGGCTGTTTCCAGATCTTAGCTATTATAAATGGTGCTATTATGAACATAGGGGTGTATATTATTCTTTTTTTTATTGATGTTTTGGGATTCTTAGGATATATGCCTAGAAGTGGGATCACTAGGTCAAATAGAAATTCCATTTTTAATTATATATATAATTTATCTTTTTTAGTTTGTAGGATCCTGGAGACCAATGAATATGGTTATTTTTATGTACTATATAAGATGGGATTCAGTTCTTTCTACAAATATAAAAATTCTATGAAAGCTCATTGGATGAAAACCCTCCTAAAACATTTCTAGTTTGAACTACCTATATCTACTTTCATTTATACATTGATTTTCCATGTTTTTAATAATTGCTTTTGTATAGAACTTGTTGCCTTTATCTATTTTGTATTTCTAAATAATATATTATAACAACTAATAGAGTAGGTTTTTAATAAAAATATTTTTAAGGAAATTATATAAATAATTTCTGTAAGTAAATAGAAGTTATCCCTAATCACTTTGATTTATTCCTTTGATCATTACAATCATAGATCAAATTATTTGCCTTCCAATTTTTTATGTAAAAATATAGTTTAAACATGCTTTTCATTTATAATTTTACTCAACCATATGTATTAATAATTAATTTGACTTGCATAACTTGTACTTATATATAATAATTAATTTGACTTGTGAAGTTATTCTAAAGTTATTCCAGTATGAATTCAAACAATTGCTGTAGCTAATGCTAATGTGAGTGTGTGTATGTGCATGTGTATGTGTGTGTATGTGTGTGTGTTGAATTAAGAGAGAAAGAGAAAGGGATGGACAAAAAGAGAAAGAGAAAGAGAAAGAGGAAGAGAAAGAGAAAGAGAAAGAGAAAGAGAAAGAGAAAGAGGAAGTGATATGTTGTTCCACTTATTTTTGCATTCATTGGTTTATTATTGTATATTTTCTCATTGAGAATCAAATCCCCAACCCTGGTTTATCAAGATGATCCTTTTTAATCAACTGAACTAACTATTTATAACTTGTTCACTTTCAAACTCAAAGAATATAATTGAATATTTAGTATTAAGAAATCAGTATAAGAAAACAAAATATTAACTCCATATAATACTTCTACTGCTTCCCATTACCATATATATTAACTAGAGGCCAGTGCATGAATCACTCACCAGTGGGGTCCCTCAACCTGGTCAATGATCAAAGCCTATAGGGGACCATCCAGCTGCGGGGAGGGCACTGAAGCTATTGAATAAAATTATTCTTAGTTTCAAAAGAAAAGAAACTAAGGCCTCTCAGAGGGGCTGGCTGGCCTAGGGAAGGGATGGACCAGAGAAGGTTAGCTGGCCAGAAGGAAGGACCATGGGAGGTTGGCCAGCAGATCCCCCCGTTGTGGCCAGGAGTAGGAGTTGTGGAATATTGGCCAGTCAGCCCCCCAGAGTTGGGAACCCCTGAGGGGCCAGCTAGGCAGGGGAGAAAAGAATGTGGGAAGTTGGCTGGCTTGGGGGGTAGGGACTACAGGAGATTAGCAAGCTGGGGGGACGGGCTGAAGGATGTTGTTAGGCTGGCCCCTATCGAAGTCAACAGGGGGGACCAGCCATAGAGACTGGTTGTACGTTTAGCATCTATGTCCTGGTTATTAGTGCACATCATAGCAACTGGTCAACCAGTCGTTTTGGTCGTTCCCGTTGTTCGGTTGTAAAGGTCGCTTAGGCTTTTACATATATGGATATTTCCACTTATTTGGTTGTGTCTATATAATGTCAAAGAAATAGTAGTTGAAATTACAATTTGCTCAAACCAGCCTCATAAATTAATTGAGAGTTTTAAGATTAGATTTTAAATTAACTTTAAAGATATTTTTCAAAATGCATAATTATATATTTATAATAGCTTTTGTTTTGGTTTTTTAATGTGAATTTTGTCAAAGCAGTTGTTTATATAATAAATATTAGTAACATGTTTATTCTGATGTAAGAACAATTATTTTTCTAAATCACTTCAGATTTCCTATAAAAATCATATATATTCATATTTTTTATTCACAATGTCCTTGTACTAGTATGACATTTTTTCCCTTAAACATAATGGGTGATATATTAGTATTGAGCCAATTTTCTAGTCAAATGAGTATGCTTATAAGAAAGCTAATAAAATCTCAATAATAATAAGAATAATACAGACAATTCATAGTACAGAAGGGCATATTAGTTTATGGCATTATTGTTTTGATATATTTAACTACTAACCTTCAAATTAATTTGTGGCTCTGCTTGTATTAAGGTATTCTAAATCAGGCTATATTCATTGTTGCAAAAAAATTATTATGATAGTAATACAAAATAATGTAATAATCAACATTGTATTTTTAGTTACATTATTATAGGCTGAGATTAAAATCATAATATTCATGAAGTAAACAACCTTTCATAAAATTATAAATACATAGGCTTTAGGGTATTTCTAAAAATATATATCTGCTTTCATTGAAAGTTCATAATCATAAATACTAATGGTTTTGAGAAAATGTGTATATATGTAAATATATGTTAAACAAAATAAAGTAAATAATTTAGTTTTTCCATGGTTGTTTATTTCAATTTATCCTCTTTTTCTTTCTTTTTGAAACTAAGAATAATTTTATTAGTAGCTTCAAAGCCTTTTTTCATTTTAAATATATTTAGTAAAAATTAATTTCATTTCTGCAGAATGCAAAACAATAGGCTAGAGCTGCAAAGAAACATAAATATATAAGAAACAGTACCTGTCACCTCTAAACTTTACGTCTAATGGGAGGAAGGCAGTCATTTATTTCTGTAATGTGAGGTAGTAAACCACGTTGAAGAAGGGGAAGTGGAATTGGGGATCATCTACTGTACTAGTTTGCGAGCAATTAGGCTGCTGCAACAAAATACAATGAGTGGCTTAAAAACCAGAAATAATTATTGTCTCAGTTCTGAAGGCTTGAGTTCCAAAATCAACATGTCCAAAATAGATTCCTTCTAAGAACTGGGAGCAAGACTCTGTTCATGCCTCCCTCCTAACTTCTGGTGGTTTGCTGGCAATCTTTAGCTATGGATGAATCGCTACAATCTCTGTCTTTATCTTTACATTATGTTTTCCCTACATCTCTTCATATCATTGATATTCATATCATGATATATTTCATATCATGATATATTTCTCTGTGTATAAATCTCCCCTTTTTGTAAAGACAGAAATCAGTATATTACAATCCATCTTAAATACCTCTTTTTAAATCAATTACCTCTGTGAGCATCCTATTTTCAAGTAAAATAACATTCTGAAGTACTAGAGGCTCAGATTTCAACATTTTTGGGGAAATGGGTACAATCCAAAACATAATATCTATCGCTATTAGGTTCCTGCTGCACATGGAAGTCTTAGTCCTGCCTGGTTATACCTGGTCAGTTTGTGGCCTGACAATAATTTATTAATATGAGGGATGAAGAAACTTTGTGGAAGGGACATAAACCCCTAGAAAAACAAATTACTCATAATGAGCTTAATCTCTCTCTGACCTCAATAAATCAACCAAGCAGCTTCAGAACAAGCTAGGATTCCTGTGTATTAGCAGTAACATGGATGCAAGTTTTATGTAGAAACCTGGAAGATCTGGTAGTTGTTTCCATTTCAGGAAGAGAAAGTTTTGGGATCTGGGCAAATTACACTCTTGCCTAACAGAAACGGTTTATACCCATGCCCAGAGGAAAAGAGAGCAGACAAAGAGGAGAAATTAAGAATGTCTCATGGTAGCCCGTTCAATCTTAGGATATGAAAGATACTTCATGAGGATGCCCATAAGTGGGATTTTACATTAGTAGGTTAGCACTTGAGACAGGGAAAAAAGAGGATTATATATAAAAATTAAAATGGATCATGGATGTGATATAAGTGGTACTCTAGAGGGAATGTGGTAAGGGGAATGTTATAGCTCTGGGAGTACAGCAACTTGTTTTAAAAAGCCAATATTAATTATATTGGCGATGTATATCAGTAGGTTGTTTTGCTTAAATTTTATCAAAACTTATATTTCAATCAAAACTTGGGGCTATATTTTAAAGGCAGTAGTGCTAGAAATGTATTTCAATTTTACAATGAGAATCTAGACAGGAATGCTCAATCTTTAAAACCCTATCAAATAATATATCCTTTGTACAGTCACCCCTGCTGTATCTTTCCAGGAATTGGCTGCCTATTCAGTGTTCTTATGGTGTTCTATCTACTGATTTTTAATTTTCCCTCCCAGAGTGTATGATCTTTCTGAAGACAAGAAATGCACAAAATTTATACTTAAATCCATAAGCCTAGATTAAGGCCTAGTAATTATTGAATAAATATTTCCTTGATGAACAAATACATGAATTAATAAAATTTGGCAACAAATTTTATTAATTAGCATATAATGTTGGAATGAAAACACAAATATGTATATTTCTACATCAACTTTTCTTTCTTTCTTTCTTTCTTTATTTTTACTGAAGAAGTTTCTAGGGTTTTTTGTTGTTGTTGAATGTTTTTCTTGATTTTCAGAGAGAGGAAGGGAGAGGGAAAGAGAGATACAAACTCAGTGATGAGAGAATAATATTGTTTGGCTGCCTCCTGCATGCCCTGTACCCAGGTATGTGCCCTGATTGGGATTCAAACCATGATCTCCTGGTCCAAGGATCCAGGCTCAACCACTGAGCAACTCCAGTCAGGCAGCTTTTCTTTTCATTTTTTAACAATTAGTAGTTATAAGGTGAATAATAACACCTGATATAAATCAAATTATATTGAAATTATCCAATATACACTGAGTGGCTAGATTATTTTGACCACCCCATTAGTACTTTGTTAGGCCAGCTTTTGCCTCAATACTGTGGCAGTTCTTCTTGGCATTGACTCCACGAGATGTTGAAAGATGATGCAAGGAATCTGACACCATGCCTGATGAATAGCACTGTCTAGTTCCATGAGATTTGATGGTTGTGGAACCAGCTGCTTGATGGCTCTTGTAACTTTTAGTCCCCAAAATGCTTAATTGGATTGAGATCTGGTGATTGTGGGGGCCACCTAAGCAAGGCAAAGTCTCCCTCATGTTCTTGAAACCACTCCTGCACAATATGAGCACCATGGCATGGCACATTGTCTTGTTGGAAGAAGCCATCTTAATTGGGATATGCCATCAACATGATAGGATGAACTTGATCAACAAAGATACTTATGTATGTTGTGCTATTCAGACATTGTTCCACACAAATCAACAGGCCCAAATCATGCCAGGAAAGCATGCTCCAAACTATAACATTGCCCCACCAGCTTGAAGGGTTGTACTCATGCATGTGGGGTACATGCTTTCATGCTATTGCCGCAAAATTCTCACTCTGCCACTTGCATGATGCAATTCCAAATGTGATTTGTCAGACCCTGTGACTTTTTTCCAATGCTCAACTGTCCAATCCTTGTGTTCTGTAATTGGAGACATTTTATCTTAGTAACTGCAGACAGCAAAGGTGTTAAAACAGACCTTCAGTTTCCATATCCCATAGGATGCAATGTACAACTAATTCACCTACAAACATCAGGTGGTCATAATAATCTGGCCACTCAGTTTATATTAAACTAGAGGACTGGTACATAAAATCCCTGCACTGGTGGGGGGCTGGGGGGAGGAAAAGGAGGTCCCCTCAGCCTGGCCTGTACCATATTGCAGTCCAGACCCCTTGCTCCTTACTGCCCGCCTGTTAACTCCTTACCGCTCAGCTTGCTGCTCCTTAGCAGCAGGCTCCTTTGCAGCAGGCTCATTATCACTTGGCTCACTGCTCCTGAGCACTTCTGTGGAGGCAAGAGAGGCTCCTGCCACCATTGCTGTGCTCACCAGCAGTGAGCCTGGCTTCTTGCTGAGCTATGCTCTCCCTGTGGGAGCACACTGACCACCAGGGAGCAGCTCCTATGTTGAGCATCTGCCCTGCCTCCCCAATGGTCAGTGTGCATTATAGTGACTGGTCATTCTGGTCATTCCCCCATAATGGATGCTTAGGCTTTTATTATATACATGAGCATACATGCACCTAAGTGTGTATTTTTAAAATCTCAACACATGTTTGTAAATATGCAAGAAATGTCACTCATCATTGTAGAGTTTGCATGCCATTATTGTTAAATTTAGCCATTTAATGTATATAAGGAAATTTAGCAACATAAATATATTAATATTCAAAATAATGGTTTTACTTGTACTACTCTGTAGGTATGTAAGTAGAGAATTCTGGATATTCAATATTTTTTTTAAATAGGCAGAATAAACCAGGTAATGATATTTCACATGAACATATTAAATGCTTTTAAGTGATTGTTAATGCTCTTATTAGAGACATAATGTTATCTCCATTAACAGATATGTGGGGCAGCATATCTTGGGATGTCTCATCAATACTTCTGAGAGCAGGTGAATGTTCTGCTATCTATCACATTTTGCATATGCTCAGAGCCCGTGCCTTTGATTCTGTGATGGATGCACATTCTAGAATGGGCAGTGTGGAATAAGTGGTACTCCCCTTTCCGCCTTACAGATGTGATCATAAATCCAGCAGAGCTTCTGCAGGTCTGCCATCCCCATGCACTGTTAAACATGAATCCATTTCCCTGACAGGAGATGTGAATCCCACAGAACCAGATCATCATTAACATTTCTAAAGTGCTTAGTGGCTCTTTGAGATAAAATAAATATTGTAAATATTGTTATGATTATCCCTTTATCTTTTTTTTTCCTTTGGGAGAGATTGTTATTCACAAGGTATACCTTTTTTTTTTCTCCTGAAAAATAGTTGTCATATTGATGCATTCTCCAACCACTGCCAATGAAGAAAAACGTTTGCATCCCTTTCTCCAAAAACTGTGGGTGGAGAGAGGCTTCAAATTGAATTAAGATCACATCAGTGAGCTCCAAATAAATGACTAGGCCTGAAAGTGAAGTGGCACCTTTTATTCTATGGCCTACAATTGGCACAAAGTGTTTGTAGTGTAATTCATAAAACAGACTGCGCAACACTGGGATATTTTATTTTAATGAAGGATCATTCTTTGTTACAGTCAAGAGGAAGCACAAACACCCTGATCATTAAGCAATGTGACATATTCTAAGTTTAGGAGTAAGATTATGAGCTGAGAGCCTATTTTAGTAAGACTTGTATTTTATTTAATATTAACTATAATAAGTTAGTATTTACTTCTTTCTAAATTATCAGACTGAAGATTCTCATAAGTTCTATATTATTGTTGTCTATCTCAGATGTCAACAATAAGAAACAATGGCACTGTCTTTAAGAACATTACATAATGGAATAGACTTCCAAAAAGACTAAAAATTATCTATTCCAATAAAGTTTAAAGTAGTAATGATTATAAGCCCTAGCCATAATGTGAAAAACTCCTAAGTGTTCAGGTGAAAAAATCTGAGTGAGCCCTGATAAGCTCTTGAAGCTTTCCCCAAGGTCAGCAGAATTAATCAGTATTTACTAGAATCCATGTTAAACTGGGTCTTTAATGGATGTACCTACACTGCTATCCTGCAGTAGAATCTGAAAATCTGCCAAAATAGTAAGATTTTTAATGATTCAAGGTACTTCTTATTGTAAGATTTTTTTTTCCGTGTAAAATCAGCCAAAACTTTTATTCATCAAACAAAACTTTTATTCATATACAGTATGTGAGTATTCACACTATACAAACCACTGTATCTGAAAAGCAAGACTTTTTTTTTTTATAAATCTTTATTGTTCAAATTATTACAATTGTTCCTCTTTTTCTCCCCATAGCTCCACTCCTCCCAGTTCCTGCCCCTCCCTCTGCCCTTATCTCCGCCCATTGTCCTCATCCCTAGGTATCTGATTTTTGCCTATTCTATCCCTGAAACCTCCACATCCCTTTCCCCTGAGAATTGTCAGTCCACATCCTTTCTATGCCCCTGATTCTATTATATTCACTAGTTTATTCTGTTCACCAAATTTTTAATTTACTTAATTTTTAGATTTACTTGTTGGTACACATGTATTTGTTGTTCATAATTTTTTGGCTTTTACCTTTTTCTTCTTCCTCTTCTAAAAGAGTACCTTTCAGCATTTCATATAATACTGGTTTGGAGTTGATGAACTCCTTTAGCTTTTTCTTATCTGTGAAGCTCTTTATCTGCCCTTCAATTCTGAATGATAGCTTTGCTGGGTAGAGTATTCTTGCTTGTAGGTTATTGCTATTCATCATTTTGAATATTTCTTGTCACTCCCATCTGGCCTGCATAGTTTCTGTTGAGAAATCCGCTGACAATCGTAGAGGTGTTCCCTTGTAGGTAATTAACTGCTTTTTACTTGATGCTTTTAATATTCTCTCTTTGTTTTTGTTAAAGGCAAGACATTTTTGATCATTTATTTCTTATCATTCTAAAATATCCCACACCGAAGATACACCAATCCTAAATGGAAACAGAAATAGAGAGATTTTATATTAGAAAACATGAGTGTGTGTATATTGTCTCTGTGTGTATTTATGTGTGTGTGTGTACACATTTTTTTAAATTTTTTATTAATGTATTGCATGTGTACATATCTTCACATTGCCCCCCAACTCTTAAGCATGCCCTAACCCCCAGTGTCTTGTATCCATTGGTTATACTTATACGCATGCATATAAATCCTTCAGTTGATCTCTTATCTATGCCACATCTCCCTGAACTTCCCATTGTAATTTGACAGTCTGTTTGATGCTTTATTGCCTCTGTATCTATCATTTTGCTTATCAGTTTACAATGTTCTTTATTATCCATAAATGAATGAGATCCTGTGGTATTTTTCTTTCATTAACAGGCTTATTTCATTTAGTATAATGCTCTCCAGTTCCATCCAGGTTGCTGCAAATGGTAAGAATTACTTCTTTTTTATGTCAGCATAATATTCCATTGTGAAGATGTTCCATAGTTTCTGATCAAGTCATCTGCTGATAAAAAATGGATATAATCAATGTTCAAGCAAATAACAACAAAAGGACATAGAGAGAAAAAAATTTTGGATAGTGAAGACAGAGAAGAGAGAGATGTAAATGTACTTGGAACAGGGGATTGAAAATTAAATATATAAGTGGGTGAAAGTTTAACAGGAGGTAAAAAAGAAAGAATATGGGAAATATAAAGTAGGAAAAGGGTAAGAGAAACAGGACAAGAAAAGGGGAAAAGTTAAGAAGAAAGTGATTGTGAAAAGGTAGAGTTGAGATAGAGTAAAATGATGCTAAAGGAAAGATGGAAATAGAATGTAGAACTCTAATCCCAAAGTAAAATAAAGAGAAAATAAAATGACACTTTTTTTCCCCCCAAAGGTAAAATAGTTGTAGTAATAATACTGATTAAAAATAAAATGTAATAATTAAAAAGGTAAAATCAAGTGAGGAAAACATAAAAAAAAGTTTCTTAAGTAAAAGATGAAAAAATAAAAAAAAATTAAAATTAAAATATAGAATGTGCAGTAGTGAAGGTCATTCACTTCCTCTATTGTTCTGTATGGCACACTTGTTTCCTAGTTGGGACAGTATTCCTGTTCCCTCCATTCCACTGGCATTCCTTATTGTAAGATATTTTAATATTCTTAGTCAATAACAACAAGTCCCAACTTATTTAATATTAGAGGCCCATTGTATGAAGAGATCCGTGCAATAGGCCTTTCTTCCCCTGGCTTCTAACACGGGTTTCTCTTTGGCACCCAACACCCAGGCTTTTGCTCTGGTCAGAGTCTGCTTTCTTTATCTTTGCTGGAGACTTAGGTCAGAGTCTGCCATCTTCCCTGCAGACTCCAGAGTCTGCAGATTTGTCTTTGCTGTGGCACTCCACTTTGTATCCCTTCACCTCCCCGCCTTCCCTCTCAGAGCAGGCATCTTGCACTACCTGGCCCCTCCACCTTTGCCCTTCTAATTTGCATACTCACTCTGATTGGCTGTGTGCATAGCAGAGGTATGGTCAATTTACATGTTTGTCTATTATTAGGTAAGATAAAAGTTATTGAAATCCTTAAGGCATGACAACAGATGGATAGAAATCAATAATTAATTCTGGATGTGGCATGATTTCCTATCAACTCCATACTGGCTAAGATTTTATTGCAAAAATTTTACATTGGGAGAAAGGATTTAGTTTGAGTATTTGTTATTTAATCATTAAGTTTACCAATAAAGTAAACATGATCAAGATATTTCAAAATACAGTCTCCATTCTATTCTTGGTTGTGTTAAATTTTAACCATTGCAAATTTCATTTGCCACAGAAACTATTGATATTTTAATGGCAGCTATAGAAATTCTGGCTAGAAAAATTTGTTTTATTTGTTTTGCCATAAGTAAAATCCAAAACAAAATTAAAAGAGGAAAAAAGAACAAAACATGTTGATACTCATTAGCTTGTTTGCTCATATTTTTCTTATTCTTCTAATTCCTCCCACAACTCTCAGATGTTTCAATACTCAAGTGAAGATTCTTCAGTTAAAGCCCATGTATATATTGTGTGTCTAACATGTGAGACTCTTGGTGAGCTCTGCTTTCAGAGTCAAGATCACTCTTCTTGGAATAATCTGTATTATCTAGATTCTTTTTTGAGTCTAATATTCCATGAGCTCCCATTAGCAGTATGCCATAGAAAGTGTATTAAATTAGAATGGAATTGATCTCATTTAATGGATCTAGTATCATCCCAATAATATTGAAAATAAAAGTAATAAAAATTCACTTGCCTTGAACAGTTTATTTGGAAATTCTTTGAAGATGTAGTCCAGTGAAACAAACTTAGAAATCAAGAGGAAGACATTGCCTTCAGAAAATGATGTATACACTTCAGGGTAACCATAACACTGCGTTCAAGATGAGAGCTCTGCAATGACCTAGAGAGAAACCTACACCGAGCAGGAAAGTATGATCTGTGAAGAGAACAGGTTTGGGAGATTAAAAAATAAATAGCATCTCTAGAGTGCTTAAGAGATTTAAATTTTGAGGGTGTTTCACTGGCAAGCAATACAAAATAAATAACTAAATACTGGCAAGCAATGTAAAATAAATAACTACTCCAGAAATAAATGAATAATATACTAGAATGTCATGGCAATTATTTTCCCTAATCTTATTAAAATGTTCTGTTTAGTAGCCATTTTCACAAATTTAGACCAGGTATTATTTTGACGGTCATAATAAAATATCACAACAGAAATTTATTTTTTTCAGTTTTGTATCTTGGATGTCCATATTCAAGATGTGGGGTCTATATCCTTGGTTTACAATCATCACATGGTCTTTCCTCTTTTTACACCCATCCTTGATGTCTTTCTGTGGGTCCAAATTTCCTCTTCTTATAAGCACACTACTAGGATTGGAGTAGAGCCTGTTATCAGGGCATCATTTAAAAAATAATTACCTCTTTAAAAGTCTATCTTTAAATAGAGTTACATTCTGAGGAATAGGAGTTAGGGCTTCAGCAAATGTATTTTGGGCTGAACAAAATTAAGTCCATAGAAGACTATAACAAATTGTGTTCTTCACAAATTAATGCAAATTAGAAATTTTAAGTAATTTGTTGGTGAAAAAAATATTGTCAAATAGAATGCATAGGGTGAGGAAAAGATAGATTTATGGTTGTTTGTATGGGAATAATTCAATAATTAATCCTATCTAATAAAGAAGAAATACGAAAATTTATCATCACATTGTCACAAAAATGGTGATGCCCATAGCCACAAAATATTGGCACCCAGTCCTCTCAGCTCAGAATTCCCCAATCTCAGGGGACAGCAGGCAAGCAGGTCCAGCAAATTCACTTGCCTGCCACCAGAGTCCCCCTGTCCTTTCAGCCCTGCCAGAGGGGGTGGCAGATAGGTCTGGTACTCAGTGCACTTGCTACTAGAGTCCTCCAGTCCTTCCACAGAAAATGGGTTGCTTAAAAGTTGGTTAAGCTTCTTAGGACAAAAGGTACTTACAATCTTTGAAAAGAGAATTCCAATATTTATAAAAGTTTGAACGAGACAATTCAAGGTTATCTCCACTACAACCTTCTATGATTTTGTGATATTAACATTCTGAATTCACATAGTACCAGCTGTCTTGTATGTAAGCAGATATTATGGAAAGAAATGACCATTATTATTAAAACAACTCATAAAACTACACTGTTTGCATGTCAAGGACATTCTGTGTGATTTTCCTAGTGGCTGGAGTTAATGCCCCTAAACTAGCAGTCAGAGATCTCCTAAGGGTTTCCAGATTGGAGAGGATGCAGGCTTGGCTGAGGGACACCCCTCCTTCCCGCCCCACCCCCATGCCTAAGCGACCATTACAACTGAACAACTGAACAATTGGATCAGTCTCTATGACTCACTGACCACGATGCCGCCCCCTGGTGGTCAGTGCACTCCCACAGCAGGAGCATCACTCAGCTGACTAACCTGTTCAGGTGGCCCACCAGCCCAGCAGCAGCCAATCACTTCCTAGTTCTGCAGGTCCAATCTCTGGAAAATGGGCCAGGCACCAATGGACCACCGCCGCAGGCACAATCCCGACAACGCCACTAGCCTCCTGGAAGTTGTGTTTGGTCACTGTGGCCAATTCCCCTCCCTAGATCCTCCACAAGGAAGAAACAATATACAAGAGGCCACCAGATGGCTCCCAACAACCAGCCACAAATGTCAGCAGGTGGATCTGAATTCCAGGCGGCCAAGGGCATCCCAGCTTCCCCATCCACCCTCTGAACCCCATCCATGCATGATTCATGCACCAGATCTCTAGTAAATAATAACACAAGAATAAACTCTGTGTTGTGCACTCATAAATTGTAAACCTGATGCAGGATAGTAAGAATCCAGGAAAATTCCTTGGCAAGTGGAATGGGGAAACTGTGACAGCTGATTTAACTAGGCCTTATGCAGTACCCTGATTCACTTACTTTCTTCTCCCTTGAATTAAGGACCACTGCCTTAAGAATTAAGCCCTCAAGAAAATGAAGATCTGCTAAGTATCAAATCATTTAGGAACAAAGCCTAAGGTCTATTGACCACAGAGACAGAGTTCTAATCAAACTGAAAAATATCATCTAGGCCTCAGTTGTGCTCCAGGCCCAGAAAAACAGCAAAACCAGATGAAATGACACCATGGCTGGCATCTGGACCAGATGCAATGACCAATGCCCCCCTACTCCAACACTGACCAATTAGTAAAAACCATCACCATGACCTAATATGCTCATTTGGATGAGTCAGCATATTAAAGGACACACCTGTAAAGCTGATAAATACATACTCTATTGAGATCCTTCCCTGAGAACACTTATAAAATACCTGTTTTTAGAAAAAAAGATAAAAACTCTTAAGACAATGGACTTGGTGCACACACTCTCTCTAGAATATGCTTATTATCCTTGTTTTCTTTCTCCTAAATTCTACAGGTCCCTATGATACTTATAACCAAGGGAGCAGCTGGCAGCTGTAGCTCATCCTAAGCTAACCCCCTGAACCTGTTTCCAAGAGCTCTTCTTTTGCCTCTGTAACTTGTTTCCAGAGTCCACATAGCCCAGCTGGCTCACTTCTTCTGTCTCTGTGACTTTCTTTATAAAAGGCCAAGGAAGCTCTCTGAGCAGCCTATTTGAATCTTCTCTTTGAGTGTATTTTCACTTTGCATGCTAAATAAACTACCTATTGTGCTAAAGTTCTTGGCTCTGGATCCTTTCTTAACCAAGTTAAAGGAGTGAGAGGCCACATCACCAGCAACAAAACTACTTTTGCTCCAACTGTATTTTGTGTTTCTACTAACAGAGTATAGCCTCAAAAATAGTAAATCACAAGATACTACAAAATTGATTTAAAAAATAATGGCAAGCCAAAATACAAAAATAATAGAAAAATTAAGAAACATATACATTATCATATTTTGGATTAAAGAGAGTAGAGATGATAAGAGTGTAAACATTATTTTCACATTAGAGAGCAAATGGATATATTCTATGTCTGAGAAATCAATAAATAAAATGTAATATTTTATATACTGAATAACCTCTTAAAAAACTTAAAACAAAACAACTCTTTAAAAAGTGGATAACAATTGCTTATTTCCTAGGGAAAAAATTCTAAAAAAATAATGACAAATATTTTACTGCACAAGTGAATATATTTTATTTTGGAGCTTATTTTTTATTTTAAAATATGTTTATTGAATCAAAGGCAGAGAACGGGGGTAAGAGATCAACCAAAGGACTTGTATGTATGCATATTAGCATAACCAATGGGGGAGTTTGTTCTGGGGGTTGGGAGTGGCAAGGGAAGGACCAATTGGGGAAAATGGAGACACATGTAATACTTCAAACAATAAGGAAAAGAGTAATCTTTAAAAATTTTACAATTTCTGCTGAAACCTTTTTGGCTCAGTGGATAGAGCATTGCCCTGCGGACTCGAGGGTCCAGGGTTCGATTCCGGTCAAGGGCATGTGAAAGGAAATGAATTCCCCTCCATCTTGTCCTATAGGGCTGGGCCCCCTGCCTAAACCCCCTCCCTTTTCTGGGAGGGGCCACAGATGTGCCAGCAATATCCTAGCTTCCCTGACCACCACCAATGAAGCTCCAGGAACACAGTGAGGGTCCTAATAAGACTAAACCACAGAAAGACCCTAATTCAAGTGACCAATCTCTGTGACCCTCATAACTTTCCTAAGCCCTCCCAATTATCCTGCCCCATATAACTAATTGTTCCCGCCTGGCTCACTCTCTCCTCTCACTGCTGCGCCAGAAAGAGGCTAAGAGCCAAACCCGGGTTTGAATAAAGACTCTTTGCTTTTGCATCGGGAAATGCTCCTTAGTGGTTGATTACTGGGGACCCTGAACTCTGGGCATAACACATGTACCTTGGTTGTGGGCACATTCCCGGTAGAAGGTGTGCAGGAGGCAGCTGATCAATGTATCTCTCTCATTCATGTTTCTAACTCTCTATTCCTCTCTTTTCCTTTCTGTAAAAAAATCAATAAAGTAAAATAAAATAAATTTACAATTTCTCCTATAGTATTTTAATTTTTACTATCCACTCTTCCTTTCCCACCTCTCCTTACCCATTTACGTTTTATTTCTCTTCATTTGGTTTATGTGAATATCCTTAGTAGTTACAAAATCATAAAGTTCACCAAGTTATTTTAAGTCCTAAAACCCTTCAAATATTAATTTCATATTTTATAAACTCTCTAAGCATTTAATGCATAGGTTATTATATCCAGGTTAAGTAATTCATCTTTCATAAAAGCAGTTTGACAAATAAGAATTTACAGAATTAAAATTAAAGCAGAAAGCATTTACAACATAGATATAGTACATTTGAGATATTCATTGTAGTAAGTAGTCAACATTATGAATAACTAATTTCTAATATCTACATTTCAAATTCTCTAAACTCATTTTCTCCTAACTACCCAGAGACAACTTAAACTGAGCCTATTTTACTTTGTGCCTTTCACAGTTAGGAAAGAGTCTTATAGGTGAAACAGAACTTTAAGATTAATTTTTATTAATTCATTTATATGAATCCATTTTTAATTATTTCTTTTTGTTCCTCTATATTACAGCAAACACAAGAAGTATCAAAACACAAACTGTGAGAGTGCATTAAATTGAGAATAAATACACTATCAACAGAAACACTAGGACCCCCTTGGGATAAATTAAGAGCAGTCCTTTCTTCAACAACAACAAAACACATATGTAATTTCTGCTTCAATATACAAATGTTTAGTATATGCAAAACCCCTTGACTTTCATCAATTTAAGCCAGTTCTCTTTTTTTACAGTTTCTGGCAAAGCCCTTGCACTGTTTCCATCTTTTAGTTTCACCTTTGCTCCTGTCCCTGCTCTTCTTATTTATAACAAGCTTGCCCTCACATTGCTTTCTTTCCTTTGTCACCATGCTTTTCTGTTACTATTGGTTTTTATTTCTTATTGTAGTGAACCTTAAGTCATGCCAATCCCCATTTTATTTTAAAATGAACTACTAAAGAAAATTGAAGATAAAATTAGAACACAGGAACAACAAGAAAAGATAAGAGATGATGAAGAAGTGAGAAATAAAGAGAGAAAGGAGGAGAAAAAGAAAATTGTAGAAGAAAGAGGAAGTTTGTTTTGTTTTGTTTGTTTAAGAAGAAAAAGGCAGATATTTTAGGAGACAGAGTTTCCAGTTGTTCAAAGGGAATTTATTTTCAACATACTCTATATATTCACCATCAATAAAAGTATCATAGCAAGAAATAATTTTTGAGCTTCATATGGTTGGTTAAGAATGTAGCACTTATGGTGACTCAAAGACACATTTTCTATAAAACAAGCAACATCCATCTTTTCTTATTTTATAATCAAAATATTCCTGGTGTGTCAAACAGTTCCAGTGAATCCTTTCAAACAACATTAATAGTAAGGAACTGAGGTTTGTATTATTTTCAGGTTAGAAAGGTAACTTCAGATCAAAACAAATAGAAGTTTGTAATGGAGGCAATGCTATGCAAGCCAAGTATTAATCAAAAGAACACTTCCAGGGCATGAAAAAGCCACCTCAGAATGTGAGACCTATGCATTGAGATACATTTGTTCACAACTATTGAATTATACAACTCATTATATTACTTCACTGGAGCAGGGAAAGTGTTAGGTTGCTAATTATAAAAGCCCAAAAGAGAAGATTGTTTCTGTTTCCCATTTTCCATTTTCAGGCTGATCTTTGAAAAGGAAAATGAATTAGAATGAAAAGTTAATGGTTAAGCATGATATCAAATGCCTAGTGTCTCAATTTTTCACCTAAATTGTTCTATTTTGGTTAAAAATATAGAAAATAATAGGCACTTTTACATTGATATTATGTTTTATTTAATAAGACATTGGTATATTATCCAATGCTTTTATAATTTCTCCTATAGATTACAGAAGCATTAAGAAGAAACCTGTATTCTCTTAATTCTTCACAATCTTTAGTATCATAATACAGTATAGTCCTATGCAATTGTTTAAAAAAATGTAAACACTTTATCCCTTTTTCTTAGATCTTATATTTTTTAAATAAAAATCCAATAATAAGTTTAAGATATAAAGACAGAGGCTTGGTAATTATGAAAAATAGGTTATTGAAGTAAAATACAACAATAATTGCTATGTGTGTATTAGCCTAAGAAGTAACAGCCCTATATTTAAATTATGTTTTAAATAACTAAAAGGAATAAAGAAGGAAAATAAAAGTTATTCAAATTAACAAAATTCAAACAAAAGTAGGAGGTCCTGATTATATAAAATTGCTGACAAAATCACAAAGAGGAAAAATATTCCATGTATTTTAGATGAATAACCATTTTTTAATAAGTGCTACTGAGAAGGACTGACCAAAATATATTATTAGTATCTCTATTTTTTGTCATACAGTGGTATTACTAATTGAAATTATTATAGTCGTATTGAGTATAAGAAAATTGGGTAATTTTGTTATTGTAATTAAAATTGATATATGTAATAAAAGCAAAGAGATACAAATATAAAAGTAAGCTAAATAAAAAAACCTACAATTTTCATTTTTTCTTTAGAAACAAGAGCATAAACTTATCATTTTCTCTCTAAGTTTAATATATACTGTCCTACATTTATTTTTAAATGCATATATGTGTATATGTTTATTAAAAAGAATAATAAATAACAATTATTAATAAGTCTGTTATGAGCTATTTTCCAATCAGAAGACTCTCTTACCTCTTTATATTTCAAGTTATCTTTCAAAATCACCATGCTCTGATAATCCTGTCCCCTTTATGACATTCCATTCTCTATTTTATAAGAGACACTGAACTGTCTCTAAATGCCAAAAGAAATGTCCTTTGATTTTTTTCTATTCAGTGAGAGGAAGCTGAACTCATCTTTCTTGCTGCTCATGTGCCCTCTCTTTCTATGGTACTTATCTTAGACAACTGCATCACCATCCTGCCAGTAAAAAAAGTTTTTTTGTTTTTGTTTTTTTAATTTCCTTGGCCTTAAATCAGTTTTAAAAACCTCATTCTGTTTTTCAATAAAATGTCTTCCATCTCCCTTATTTCCATTTTCTTTTTGTTTTAATGTGTTGTTGTTGTTTTAATTGACCAGAGAGAGGCAGAGAGAGGGATTGACACATCAATGAGAGAGAATTATTGATTAGCTGCCTCCTGCATGACACCATTGGGGATCAAGCCCACAACTGTGGCATGTGCCCTGACCAAGAATCAAACTCTGATCCCCTGGTTCATGGGTCAGTTCTCAACCACTGATCCATATTGGTTGGGTTTATACTCTCCATTTTTTAATGACTTAACTAAATGTGTTTCCTTTATTACTGCTTCAATATTTCACCTTATCTTACCAAGCTCTCTATCCCTTACCAACTAAAACTTATCATATAACCTGCCAGCTGTGGTGGTGTTAATATTTTCAAAGTGATGGAGAATCCAATATGATGGCATAGGTAAACGCCTACACTGCTGCCTCGCACAACAATTTTAAAACTACAACTAAAAGATGGAATGGACATCATCCAGAACCAGAGGAAAGGAGTCTGAGTGGAAATTCTACAACTAGAAGGGAAGAAAGGGGCTCACAGAGACCCAGAGGAACTGCAAAAAGCTGAGGTACGGAGACATGCTTGTGGGGAGAGCGGGTGACTGCGAACCTGGCTGGCTGGCTTTCTCTGGCAGTAGGAAGACTGAGACTCTCAAAGGCATTGAACTCCTTATTCTACAACACTAAACCCCAGATCCAACCGAAACTCATTTGGGGGAGTTTGGACTGTGAAGGGGGAGAAAATTAGGGGAGTTGCAAAAGATCAAAAGTCTGGTGGTGCGCATGGCATTGCGTGCAGAGGACCGACTGCTGATTGTGCTGCTGGTTTTCGGGACTGGGTGGGAGACAGACCCTCCCAACTGTGCCACTTCTAACTCCACTAAACCCCAGTTTCAGGCAAAACCCTGGGGATCTAGACTTGTGTGGTCCCGAAGTGCCAGAGAGCCGAAAAGACAGAGGTCTAGAGGCCCTGCGAGAGTGAGAACGCGTGTGCACACACAGAGACCATTCCAGTGATTATGCAGTCACATGAGACTCAGGATCTGTGAAGGGGAGGGCCAACTGGAAGGCAAGGTAGTCCCTTAAGCCCTGAGACTCCACCCATCACAAGATCAACAGGGAGGCTTCTGAAATTTTTCAAGTCTGATATCATAAGGCTGAATCCAACACAGAAGTTCTCCTGGCATAGTGAAAATTCCAAGACAAGGGAAGGGATCACAAACAAAAGAAGTGGAGGAAAATAAATGACTGGATATACGTTCAAAACCACATTTATAAGGTTTTTCAAGAATATCCTAGAAAAGTTGGATAAAGTTAGCGAGACCCATGAGGAGATGAAAAAGAACGAACTAGAGATGGAAAAGGATCAACTAGAAATGGAAAAAGTCCAACTAGAGATGATAAAAGACCAACTAGAAATTAAACATACATTGATTGAAATAAAAAATATTATACAGAGTCCTAACAGCAGACTAGAGAAAGGCAAGAATCAAGTAAAAAATTTGAAATATAAAGAAACAGAAAACATTCAACTGGAAAAGCAAGAAGAAAAAGAATCCAAAAATGTGAAGATAATGTAAGGAGCCTCTGGGACAACCTCAAGCGTACCAACATCAGAATTGTGGGGGTGCCAGAAGAAGAGAGAGAGCAAGATACTGAAAACCTATTTAAAGAAATAATGACTGAAAACTTCCCACATCTGGTGAAAGAAATAGACTTACAAGTCCAGGAAGCGTACAGAACCACATATAAAAGGAATCTAAAGAGAACTACACCAAGACCCATCATAATTAAAATACCAAGAGCAAAAGACAAAGAGAGAATATTAAAAGCAGCAAGAGAAAAAACAATTGACCCATACCACTCTCAGCTGATATTTCAACAGAAACAATGCAGGCCAGAAGGGAGTGGCAAAAAATATTCAATGTGATGAACAGCAAGAACCTACAACCAAGAATACTCTATCCAGCAAAGCTGGAATTCAGAATTGAAGGGCAGATAAAGAGCTTCACAGATAAGAAAAAGCTAAAGGAGTTCATCAACTCCAAACCAGTATTATATGAAATGCTGAAAGGTATTCTTTTAGAAAAGGAAGAACCAAAAGGTAAAAGATAAAAAAAAATATGAACAACAAATATATATCAACAAGTGAAACTAAAAATTAAGTGAGTTAAAAATTTGATCAACAGAATAAACTGGTGAATATAATAGAATCAGGAGCACAGAAAAGGAGTGGACTGATAATTCTTAGGGGGAAAGGGGTGAGGGGTGTACAGGGAGTGACTGGACAAAAATCATACACCTATGGACTATAAATGGGGTGGAGGTAAGGGTAGAAGGGTGGGAGCTGGGTGGAGGGCAGCTATGGAGGGGAAAAATAGAGACAAATATAATAATCAAAATAATAAATATTTAATTAAAAAATATTTTCAAAGCATTTGTGCTATTTCATTATAAGAAATATTCATTTAAGAATGTATACAAAGTCCTATTCTTGGTATTTCAAATTGGTCAAATATATGTAATACTTTCAACAATAAAGAATTTTTAAAAAAGGTATGATGGGTTGAAGACACTATTTTCATGTTAACCTATGCAAAACTTCTTTCTCAAAAAACTCCACTTTGATTGTCTGACTTTTTCCTGTTTCCAGAGCATGGCTCATTTTAGTCTCTAAGCAAATCAGTGTAGGCTCACTTCAACAAGAGTTACTAGCCCTAGTAAGTCAAGGGATCTAAGGGACACTTCCCTTATGGATTAGTCAGCTTGAGTATAGTTTTCTATTACTTTAGCCTATGTCATCCTTTGTGGGAGCCCCTTTCCACTTCCCACGTGGTTCAGGGTTCCCTATTCAGGGTTTGGCTTCTGAAGGAGGCCACATACAAATGAAATGAGGGACTAAAAAACATTAATTTGGTGATATTGGGGGGCCAGGCCGAAGCTTTCCTCTAGTGGAAAGGACTGCCACTTGCTCGGGCCTTTTTCTCCCTTTTATTAAGGCTTTGGGACACACCCCTAGCCTTTAGCCAGGAAATAACAAAAACAGAAATTAACATGAAACAAACAGGTAGAGGTTGCTTCAGCCAACAATGTTTCAACTAAACAGTGAATAATTAGCTCTGACCTTTCAGAGCAGTTAGGTTGACCAGCCTTCTGGCCTTCTGTTTACATCCATTTAGTAAGAACAATGTTTGGTTTCTGACATTTCCCCCGTTTTCTTTCTTCTAAAAAATCTTGCATCTGCAGACTATAAATAAATATTAAGAACAAAAAATAAGACAAACAACAATGGCTATACTAAGAGGTAAATGAATAAATCTGTAGTAAGTTTCTTTCTGGGCCAACAGTCCTTTGAGTCCCAGTTTCAATGTCCAACAGTTTTTTGAGTGTACATGTTAGCAATGATATTTCAGTTCTGGATGGTGGACAAATGGTGGCAATGCAGGTCTGACCCTCACTGGTTTGGTCCTGGACAACCTGCATTGATGAACAGCTGCTGACTATTAGGATGGCAAGGTGTCCTCAGCATCTTCCATCTCTGGACTGTTTCTCCTCTTATGTTCATAGCTGGAGCATTCTCTGTTGTAGGAATTCACATGGTCTTGGAGCTGTTTTTCTGAAAATATATAAATATTCTCGACCAAAAGTTAGTAAAGGAATTTTTTCTATAAATTTAACTTTGGATCCTTTTTATTTTTGCCCAAATAATTTTCCTTTGATTTATTTTAATACTATGTATGTTTTTCATGGGTGTCTTGCTGTTAAGTAAAAAAAAAAAAAAATTTTCTAGATGTAATTTGCTTACAGGATACTTTTCCTTACATAATATTACTGTACTACCCCACCTTTTATAATTTAATTATGAGGCTTTTGGAAAATTTTTTATAATGCAAATATGACTGCGTTAGGTTTATTGCGTGTTAAGTAATTTTACCATGCAATGAACTACCAATAGAGATTTAAGTTAATACTTTAGGAACAACTTTTTTCCAGTACAATAAATTTTCTTGAATATTCACCTATTTCAATTAACCAATTAAAATAATTTGAAAATTTAACTATTATTTTATTGTTAAATTTAATATTCTAACAACAATCTTACTTTTATCCTGTAAATATTAGTGGAAAGGGTTGTTTGCATTCTTGAGTAGGCCCTGAGCATTCCTGGTGTTAAGTTGGATTTAGAATATAGGGCAGCTGTCAGCCAAGTCTGTCTGTTGCTGGGTCCCAATCTGAGCTGCACCAAATCTTTGTCTGTTATCTGTGTCCCGAACGGAGCTGAGCCAAGTCTCTGTCTTGTCACCTGGGTCCTGATCGGAGCTGGGCATGGGAAGTGAAGCAGCCATGGGGCAGGAGACCTCCATCAGAAAGGGTGAAGGTTCAAGCCCCTGCAATGTTGTGGGGGTGAGGATCTGTGCCTCATCTCTGTTGATCCCCAAGTTTTCTTCTCATGGCCCCTCTGCAACTGTGCCTGTCTTAGGTTGTTCCTCCTCTGATGAATCTTACTCATCTCTGGCTAACCAGCCATCCTCAGGGGCCAAGCAGGTTGATGTGAGGTTCAGTTCCGTCTCCTTGGTAGCTAATGCCCTTGTGGCCTCCACGCCCAGTACCTGCCTTGGGATCCCCTCGCCTGCAGGCAGGTTCCCAGCACTGATCACATATCTTGGGGAACCCAGGTTTCTTCTCCAGGAAAGGTCCAGATCACATCACTGGGTGAGAGACAGATTCATGGTACCAGCCAACACGAGGCTTCAACCTCAGTATGAACAGAAAGCTCAGGCGACAGCTGTGGGAGGATCCCTCTTGGCAAAAAGAGCAAGAAAAGCCAATAGAGAATGCTCAAGTGCCTTCTCACTGCCTTAATTCCTTTCATGTTATTTTCAAAATTGCTACTAAATATTCAGAGAATTAGATTGTAAGTTTGTTTGGGATATTTGTCAAAAAATTATAATGACATTGTAGAATAATATTATGTAAGGATATTCTTTTGTTCTAGGCCATAGCAATTCAATTTCAAACTGGCTATCAATTTATTTTTGTATAGACAAGGTCTTAGTTACTTTATTAGAATACTTAATCAAATTGCTTACAAAAACATTGGCTCTTTATTTAGCTTAAAACCTTGATTTTTATTTAAAAAGCTAATTTATTAATTAAAGTAGGTATCTTAATTTATAAAGCAAAGCAAATTCAGTAAATGTTTATGTCTGATTCACAAGCCACAAATATTGCATGCCTCTAGCTTAAGAATACAGGCAGCTATGGTCTTTTTGTCATTTTAAATTCTGCTGGTGGGATTTTAAGAAATATTTAGTTACTTCATTTTGCCCTTCTTGAGACTAATAGAAACAGAGGAATCAGTACACCTAAGGGTTCTTACCCATGAAGGGTCAGGAACATAAGTCAAAAATACTTCCCCATGTGCCCCAAGTAATATTACCGTACAGCTGATAACTGTTGGCTATTGCAAGAAATAAGTTCTTAGGCGTCTGTACCATCCTCTTTACCATGCTCCCGGTGACACAGGACCCCAAATTCCTGTAGGAATAGCTTGCAGAGCAATATCAGGAATCAAAGTGACCACTATAGTGCTGTTAAGATCCAGGCCTGCATTTCCTGGAGTTGCTAGGATGAGGGAATCCACTGTGGGCCTTGCAGGGCAGGTTTCCCCTATTAATAACGGGACTGGGGGGCACCCCTCTGGTAGTTTCCCGGTGGTTGACATACCCTGTATCTTGATTTCGAGGCTGCCCATTTCTATGAAATTTTGATTTACACTGTATAGCCCAATGGTTACCTCTCTGACATCTAGGACACTGAGAGACTGGATCTCTCAGAGGCTGAGTGTTTATGCCTCTCCCTAGAGTGCTACCTTGTGTCTTTCTTAAAGGCCAAACCTTCACAACATTTAAAATATAGTTTTTAATTCTTATTTGATAAAATTTTCGATGCAATTTCAAGTATATTAGATTGGTTAAATTTAAGATGTCCTTTAAAAAGATAGAACAAGTTTCTTGTATTACTCTGGGCCCATGGAGCTTTACAAGAATCATCTCTGTTAAAGCCTTGAAATTTTAACATGGAAAAAAACATCAAATATGTATATATTCATATATGATTTAAAGATTATAATATTTTTATAATTATCTTAAGATATCAATTATATTTTTAAACTGTCAGTTGGGAATCATAGAATTAATCCTTTTTTATTAGACCAATCAACAACGTATTTTGAATTCCTAACTATTAGAGAAATTTTATTTTATTTTCTCCCAATTTAATTTGCATTTAGCTGAAAACCTTGATTAATAACACAAAATCTTCTCCTTTTGGTTTCTTTATGCCATTTTTCTTAAAAAATAAAGACCAGTTCTGGATTTTTCTTTTTCTGCAGCTTTTGCAGAGAGATTCCAGCTTCAAACCCTTTCTAATATGTCCAAAAAGGTGGACAATTGCACGCATTTCTTTGTAAGCCGGGCTTCTCTCCTCACGACTACAGAAATTCCAGACACATCTCTAAATTTTTAAAACTTTTCATGGCAAGAAAGAAGACTTTAGATTAGTATACTGGGAGAGTGGACTTTCATACTGGATTGCCACAGTGTCTCTCTTCCTCCATATCCTGCATACTTCAGGGGGAAAGCATCAGTAACAGATCTGGCTGAATTTCTTTTCATGCTTAAAAGATAAAGACAGATATTAATTTTTTTCTTTCTTTTTCGCTTTCCGAAGTAATAACTAGCACCTAATTTAGCCAAGATTAGCATTTCCCTGCAATTTCTCTTATAATTTTTAAATGAAACCTTCAGTAATCTCATTGTAGGAAAGCAGAGAGCCTTGGCCTTTATATTTATAACCTAATTCTTCCCCATTAGCCTGGCTGCAAAAGACGTTCCTACCCTACTTACAGATTGTGACTCTAGTTAATCTGTGGGCTTTGCGTATGTTGAATTCCCCTCACCTTTTCCTAGGTGAATCTTCCCTCACCATTTTCCTTGGTGAATTTTCCTTCCTTCACTCTTAGGCGAATAATACCTTCTCCTCCAGACGTCCCGTTGGTCAACAGGCAGATGTGAGCACCTCTTTCTGCATCCCCTATTGGGTGCCAGATGTGGGAGCCCCTTTCCATGTCCTGTGTGGTTCAGGGGTCTGGTTCAGGGTTCGGGTTCTGAAGGAGGCTGCACGCAAACAAAATGAGAGACTAGAAAACATTAATTTGGTGATATTGGGGGGCCAGGCGGGAGCCTTCCTCTAGTGGAAAGGACTACCACTTGCTCTGGCCTTTTTCTCCCTTTTATTAAGGCTTTGGGACACACCCCTAGCCTTTAGGCAGGAAATAACAAAAACAGAAATTAACATGAAACAAACAGGTAGAGGTTGCTTCAGCCAACAATGTTTCAACTAAACAGTGAAGAATATTTAGATCTGATCTTTCAGAGCAGTTACTTTGGCCAGCCTTCTGGCCTCCTGTTTACATCCATGTAGTAAGAACAATGTTTGGTTTCCAACAATCCTTGTAGACCCTAATCTACATTTGTGGGTAAACTCTCTTCTGTGTTTATTATTACCACCTTTTCCCCAGTGTTCCTGCCTCCTAAATTGCTCCCTCTCAACTTCAAGATGTTTCATTCTTATTGATTCAAAGCTATAGGCTGCTTTTCTAGATCTTCCCAGGTAGAATTTCTCCCTTCTCTAGATTGTTATAACATTCATAGCATAAAAAATATAAGTGTACTCTTCCCCTCCTAATACATATACAGTATATTTTAAAGCAAGATCTGATTCCAATTCATTTTAATTTCACCTAGAAATTGAGACAAAGTTTTTGGTTCATGTAGGTGCTCAAGTGTTACTTGCTGATTTTCTTTTAAATGAATAAATAATTAAATCAGTTAATAGGCTAATAAAAGTATCAAGAAACTTTAAAATGAGGTTTATCTATCTATCTATCTATCATCTATATGTCTATCACTTATCTATATTTATTTTTTGGTAAAAATATTTTATCTTATCTGTGTTCTAATGTGTTTGCCTATATTCTTCTCTTTCTTATTGCAAATTTTTGTCCTGCTCTTCTTCCACATTAAAGATCACAGTCTTCTTTTTTTCTGCATTAATCTTCCAAAATACAATCTCACACATTGGACAGCATATCTAAAAAGAAAAAATGTGAACTCTTCAGGCACAGCTGCCTGTGCAATATTTAATAGTGTTTTACTTTAAAAATACTATGGTGTTTATTTCTTTGCATTAGAAGGATCATTTTACTTCATTAGACTCTGAGTAGTAAGGACTTTTCCTTAAAAATAAATGCTTTCAAAGGAACTTCTTTCATGATAGAGCATAGGAAATTGCTAAAAAGAGGCTGCTATTCCAGTAAAAATAAAAATTAAGAAAGGTAGTTATAAAAAAAGAACTGAACTGGATTATGAATGCTCAGCTTATAATAAGAGATGCAAAATCATAGAAGTATTGTGCAAAGAAAGAAAAAATAATAGTATGTTAGAGAAAAGACTGAGAATTATTTCAATTAATTCAGTTTATTCTCTAAAATACATACTTTAATAGAAGGATATGGGATAAATTTCAATAAGGAAACCAGAGAAGAAATAATTGACTAATTATTTTTTTCCCACTACAGGAAAGAGCAATTCCTATTTCTTTGACAAACAATTGGACAGAATTCGGTGTATAATAAGGTAAAAATATATAAATATATTAACATAAAGGTAGTCACAGATATTCCTTCTATATTAGTCTCCCCCACCAGTCCAAAGAAAACAATGCAGTTACTAATCTATTTGACCAACTGAATCATTTTTTTCTTTCTTTTTTTTTAATTAAATCTTTATTATTCAGGTTATTACATTTGTTTCTCTTTTTTCCCCTCCATATCTTCCTTCCACCCAGCTCCCACACCTCCCTCTACCCTTACCTCCCTCCCATTGACCACATCCATAGGTGTATGATTTTTGTCCAGTCTCTCCCTGCATACCCCTCATCCCTTTCCCCCTGAGAATTATCAGTCCACTCCTTTTCTGTGCTCCTGAATCTATTATATTAACCAGTTTATTCTGTTGATCAAATTTTTAATTCACTTAATTTGTAATTTCACTTGTTGATAGATATGTATTTGTTGATCATATTTTTTTTTATCTTTTACCTTTTTGTTCTTCCTCTTCTAAAAGAGTACCTTTCAGCATTTCATATAATACTGGTTTGGAGTTGATGAACTCCTTTAGCTTTTTCTTATCTGTGAAGCTCTTTATTTGCCCTTCAATTCTGAATGATAGCTTTGCTGGGTAGGGTATTCTTGGTTCTAGGTTCTTGCTATTCAACACGTTGAATATTTTTGCCACTCCCATCTGGCCTGCATCGTTTTTGTTGAGAAATCAGCTGACAATCATATGGGTGCTCCCTTGTAGGTAATGAACTGTTTTTCTCTTGCTACTTTTAATATTCTCTCTTTGTCTTTTGCTCTTGGTATTTTAATTATAATGTGCCTTGTTGTAGTCCTCTTTGGATTCCTTTTATATGGGGTTCTGTGTGCTTCCTGGACTTATAAGTCCATTTCTTTCACCAGATGTGGGAGGTTTTCAGTCATTATTTCTTCAAATAGGTTTTTAGTATCTTGCTCTCTCTCTTCTTCTAGCACCCCACAATTCTGACATTGGTATGCTTGAAGCTGTCCCAGAGTCTCCTTACATTATCTTAACATTTTTGGATTCTTTTTTATTTTTGCTTTTCCAGTTAAGTGTTTTCTGATTCTTTATATTTCAAATTTTTGACTTGATTCTTGCTTTCCTCTAGTTGCTGTTAGGTCTCTGTATAATACTTTTATTTCAGTCAGTCTATGTTTAATTTATGGTTGGTTCTTTTCCATCTCCATTTGGTTCTTTTCCATCTCTAGTTCATTCTTTTTCATGTCCTCTTGTGTCTCACTAACTTTATCCAACTTTTCTAGGATATTCTTGAAAAACCTTATAACCGTGGTTTTGAACTCTATATCTAGTCATTTGTTTTCCTCTATTTCTTTTGTCTCAGGATGTTCACTATGTCGGGAGAACTTTTGTGTTGGATTCATCCTTATGATACAAGACTTGCAAAACTGCAAACGCCTCTCTGTTGAGCTTTAGATGGGTTGAGTCTCTGGGCTTAAGGGACCGCCTTGCCTTCCAGTTGGCCCCGCCCTCCAAGGCCCCTGGGTCTCATGTGGCTGCCTTATCACTGGAGCAACCCTATGTGCACATGTGCTGGTGCAGTGTCTCTAGACTTCTGCCTTTCCAGGTCCCCTGTGCTCCAGGACCATATGAGTCTGGGTCCATAGGGTTTCAGTGGAGCTAGAAGTGGCGCAGTTGGGGGACTCTGTCCCCCAGCCACTTGCAAAAGCCAGTGACACAACCAGCAGTCGGTCCTCTGAGAGCAGTGCTGTGTGTGCCACCAGACCTAGGCCCTTTTGCCACTCCCCCAGATCTCCGTGCACTTCTCCCTTTTCACAGTCCAAACTCTTCTGGCATGAGTCCCAGCTGGATGAGGGGTATAGTGCCTTAGGATAATAGATTTGATGCAGCTGGGAGTCTCCATCCCCCTCCCACCAGAGAAAGACAGCCAGACACTCTGGCACCCTCTCTCTCCACATGTGCATCTCCGCACCTCAGCTTTTTGCAGCTCCTCTGGGTCTCCATGAGCCCTTCTCTTTCCTTCTAGTTGTAGAATTTCCACTCAGCCAGCTTTCCTTTGGTTCTGGATGATGTCTGTTCTGTCTTTTAGTTGTAGTTTTAAAATTGTTGTATGAGGCAGCAGTGTAGGTATTTACCTATGCCATCATCTTGGATCTATCTCCCAACTCAATCATTTCTATTCCCATCTCCATCTCCCTAAAAGAACTGTCTGAACTCATGGTGATGTAAAGTAGACAAAAAAGAAGAGGATCTAGAGCAAACTGATTTTATAAGAAGAGATAGTAAATTTCCATTATGAAGATCTGAAGGGGAGGGTAAAATATAACATGCTATGGCACAAGGGGAGTTTTATAAAAGGGATGTGTTGGTGAATCAGTGTTTACAGAGTGTTGGATGAATATAAGTTAAAGACAATAGAAAGGATAAGAGAGATTATTAGGGAGCCAAAAAGTGAATTAACTTTTATTTAATCAATGATTAAAATGGGAATGTACAATAGTTTTTTTTTTGTTTTAAACAAATTTTATTTTTTAGAGCAGTTTTATATTCTCAGAAAAATTGAAATGAAAGTATAGAGAGTTCCCATTTGTGCCCTGTGCCCAGACATATACAGCCTGCTAACAACATCGCATACTGAACACATTTGTTATAATTGATGAGCCTAGATAGTTTACATTAGGGTTCACTTTTGGTATTGTGTATGCTATGGGTTCTGACAAATATATAATGTCATGTACCCATACCAGAATAGTTTCAGTGCACTGAAAATTTTCTATTCCACCTATTCATCCCTTCCTACCCACTAACAACTGACAACCACTGATCTTTTCATTGTCAGTAATACAATTTTAATTAAATACAATTTTAATTAACAATTTACATATTTTAATGTGACAACACTATAACATTGGCTTAGTAGTCCAGGGCTTTTTCAAGCCAAAATAATATGTGTGAAATATAGAATATTTATTTGTTATGAAATGGAAAAAAAAATGTTCTTTTTAATAACCTTTGTTTGTCTTAGAAGTAATATTTTGTGTCATATAACCTTCAAATATTATTGCACAATCATACTGGAACTGATAGATTATAAAGAATAATGACTACCCAAAGATGCCCATTTCCTAATTTCTTAGAATTTGTGAATATGTTATCTTACATGACAAAAGGGATTTGCTTATGTGTGAAGAACTTTGAAATAGTTATATTATCCTGTATTATCAAGGTGGGCCCATCTAATTATATGAATCTCTAAAAACCTATTCCAGTAAAGACAGGGAGATATATGTGATAACTATAGTAGAGGTGGTAATGTTGCTGTGTTTAATGATGAAGGAAGGTGGACAAGAGCCAATAAATACCGGTATGGGCAACCTCTAAATGTTGGAAAGATAAGGAAATAGACTGTCAAATAGAAGCTCCAAAAAGAGGGTAACTCTGCCACTGAGACCTGCATTAAATTATCTGAACTACAAATCAGTGAGATAATAAAATTGGTTTTAATCTACTGTTTGTGATGATTTGTTAAAGCAACAATTGAAGACTAATATATCTAATTTTTAAGCAACAGTTTGATGTTAAAAACACACAAAACAGGTATAAAATGTTATTTTAGAGATTTCTCTAGTCGGGCTACATTAGAATTCTTAATTAATTTCCCTATAGTAAAATATATTCAGATGATTAATTCTGATGAGCATATTCAAATGTTGACTCTTAGATTCTTATATTTATATTTGTTATATTAATGTTATCATCATTTTTGTCACATTAATGTAATATTTTATGGTATTATATTCTGGTTGAATAGAGTTGTGAAGCCGAAGCCAGTTTGGCTCAGTGGATAGAAAGAATGTCTGCCTACAGAGGGAAGGGTCCTGGGTTTGATTCTGGTCAAGGACATGTGCTTGGTTGTGAGCTAGTCCCCAGTAGGGGGTGTGCAGGAGGGGGCTGATCGATGTCTCTCTCTCATCGATGTTTCTGACTCTCTGTCCCTCTCCCTTCCTATCTGTGGAAAATCAATAAACTATATTTTTAAGAAAATGAAAATAGTTGTGAAGACGGTTCAAAATGGCAGTTAGAAATGAACAATTTTGATGAAATTAAATTCAATTGTCTTGGTCCTATTAGGAACTGATTTAGGTTACACTGACTGTTTTATATAAGATAATGTACAAACTAATGGAAAGTTAAAGACCAAACCAATAAAATTTATGAATAGATGATCTTGAAAACTATATTAATACTATTTAAGTTTAATACCAAGCAATTTCTGATGGTTTAAAATTGAGTGATAATCAAGAAAGAAATTTGTTGGAAATGATTGCACTAAATTATTTTTTGTTATTGCTGATAATGATATAGAGAAATTAATTCTCTATAATATTTCAATCCTAAAAAAATTCAATTTATAAGTATTCTCTTTTTAAAATACTTTCTTACAATTTATTGCCCATTATTTTCACTGCAACAGTCTTTCTGTTTTTATTGACACACATTGTGATTCATAATTTTTTTCCTTCACTTTATTTCTTCTTCCAATTAATTCCCATATTCCCCTGGACACATTAAGATACCTTCACCTCATGCATGAATGTGTGTTGACTTTATAGCACATATGGATGACAAGAAGTACATGATAAAATCATCAAGTAATTCTACAATGAAAGTTTTTGCTGATTGGCAAAGAAAAATTAAAGGACTGTAAAATAATCCATTATAATTTTGGTTAAAAGAAGTATTAATATATGTGAGAGAGAAAAATAGTCTGGTGTATCTTTTCATTAAAGTTATACAAGAATTAATAATAATAATACAAAGATAAGTCTGTGTTTAATGTACATTATAAACCTAATTT
>PVJN01004393.1:0-88921 GCA_004026805.1 Lasiurus borealis | reverse complement strand
CCCCCCAGTTGCCTTCTCCTATAGGCCTGGTCCCCCAACTGCTCTCCCCTGCAGGCCAGGTCACCCCTGATTGCCATCTCCTGCCAGCCTGGTCCCCCCCAACTGCCCTCCCCGGCAGACCTGGTTGCTCCCAACTGCTCTCCCTTGCCAGCCTAGTCCCTCCCAACTTCCCTCCCATGCTGGCCTGATGGTTCACAAGTGCCTTCCACAACTACCCTCCCCTGCTGGCCATTTTATGGCAGCCATTTTGTGTCTACATGAGGGCAGCCATCTTTGACCACATGGGGGCAGCCATCTTGTGTGTTGGAGTGATGGTCAATTTGCATATTACTCTTTTATTAGATAGGATGAGATAGTCTTCCTGGTTTTATTTTCTTGGCATAGTTTCTAATTCTTTTTAATTATATTCTTCACACAATAATTTAGTGGAAGATGAAGAATTATATTTATTTTGCTTAGTTTTTCACATAGTTAAATACCCTTCCTCTGTCCTGAAATTAAAATGCTAATCAAGTCATTAGAATTCCTTCAATCTCTAGTTGAGCTGAGGCTTGGAATCATCTCATATTAGTTTTATCTCCAACATCTGCCAAGTACTACCAAAAAAGACTAATATCTTTGATCTTGTCAGTATTTGCAGCTGGGAGGGATTGCAGTCACAATTTAGATAATTTTGTTCCCGTTAGGATTCAACATTGAAGCACCACAGTTGTGTCTAAGAATGTACAAATGCCCTCTGGTTTTTATCTCATCCTGCACTACCCCCCTTTACTGAGAAAATCACTGATAAAGATGTCAGGGGGAAGGAATTTATAAGTGAGTTATTTATTCTTGTGCTTGAAAAATTTAAAATTCTAATCTGGCTAAATCCCATGTGCCATTAAACTTCAGCTTGTTTTTTCTCATTCCTAAAAATATCTCAACCTATGGCAGGATTACTTTTCCATATGCCAATATCCAGACTAGATACTTTCCCACTGATATGGAAGCTGCCATTGATCTCTGTTCATCTATACAGGTTTTGTCTCTCTATGGAGCTCAAGACAATAAGGCTTCCTTGCTTCATTCATTCTTTGATAATCTTTTAGAAAAGTACAATTTTGATTTTGTACTTCTCTTTAAAAAAACATTTTTATTAAATTCAGAGAGAAAGAGAGAGGGAGAGATAAAAAAATGAATAATGAGAACCATTGATTGGCTGCCTCCTGCAAACACCCTACAGGGAATCAAGCCTGCAACCCAGACATGTGTCCTTTACTGGGATCAAACCTGGGACCCTTCAGTCCACAGGCTGATGCTCTATCCACTGAGCCAAACCAGCTAGGCTAATTTTGTACCTTTCTTATTGTTGCTAATACACGAGCAACATTCTTCTACAAACTTACCAAAATCAATGATCTTTATTCTCATAGTTGGTTTTTGAGAATAAAATTATTTTTGTTTTCTATTTATAAACCTTTCTATTTTTCCTTCATTAATTCATTATTAGTTTTAATTGCCCATATTTTCTTCTGAACATTTATCTATATCATATTCACTTATGAAGCATTAAGTGAATTAACTTATCATTTATATTAATTTCCTTAGTTAATGGGGTTTTTAATTTTGATGTATGGATGCCTCCTTGTAACATCCTATGGTAGGAAAGGAACATTCAATTCCATTTCCATGCAAATCTCTATAATTGTGCAGATATTAATCCACACAGCCATATCTGGTGGGCAGAATTTCATCACTTTTTTACCTTTGCCTACACATATGTTTTTTACCATGTCAAATGTAACTGTTTTTTATTTTTATTTTCTATTTTCATATTATACTTCACTGAACTTTCTCATCTATAAGATTATAAATCTATCAAAGGACACACACACTAGGGGAATGAGGGCATGAGTGGGGGGGTCAAACATGGGGAGGTAAGGACACATATGTAATATCTTAATCAATAAAGAAAAACAAAAAAATTATAAATCTATAATCCTATACTTACCACTATTTTTTGCCTTGTGTAGTTTTCCAAAGAAGCTATGAACATATGAACACATTCTTCTAAATTTTGTATCTAGGGTTCGTATCAAATGTTTTCATGTAAAACTTGAATTTAGAAAAAAATTAATTGGAAAGAGGCAATAACGTGAAAGGCATATCATTCTCCTGATCCCAGACCACAGTTAAGTGATAGGTTTCTTCAGTCAGGAGCTACAAAAGTGGCTTCTTGTTTTCCCATTCTTCTAACTATTGTAGGTATAGATCACTGGGCAGCTTAGTTTTATTGGCAGTTACGTGTATTTTCCAGCAATTATGTCTGGATGCCCAGCAGAGAGAGTGATTTTCTACCTCTTAATACAACTTCTATATATCTAATTTTCTGCATTAAGCCCCTTTCTATTAAAAATAACTAGTTTGATTTATGTAATCTCCAATATAATACTACTAATTAACTTTCACTATCATAAGCAGAATGAAATTAATTAAGGACAGGTTTTAATATCCAAGGAATATTTGTAAAAACCTACTAGTAATAATCCTGAAGCTCTAAAAAAATTTAATAATATCAATGTCATAATATTTTTCCATAAAATCAATAATCTTTGTATCTTATTCCTCTATTAAATTTGAGCAGAGGAGTGAAAAACATATAAAGAAAAAGAATCATATATAGGTCTGCAAATAATATTTTGATCTTACTGTTTTGCATATTATTGATCTCTGCCAGAATCTGATATTGCTCAATCTAAACCATAGAAAAGACAATTGTGAATGAGTGACATCCTTGCTTAAAACATTAAGATGAACTATTACTGCAATTAAAACAGAATAAAACTTCTTATCTTAGCCTAAAACACCTTTGTGACTTGATCTTTATAGTCAGATAAAATTTAACTCCTCCATCGCCCTTTAGACATCAACCGTTCTGGTGTTTCTTTTATAGTCTTTAAGCATATCAAGTTTTTTCTCTCATTACACATAACTCTCCCTCATTGCCTACAATAATACCTGACAAATGGGAGGGAATCAATGCAAAAAATATGTATTTGTTAAATGAACAAATAATGTACACCCAACTTCCCCTGTTTTGAGTTATTATACAATTCATTCAACAGACCACATACTGACTCAAAAACCTCCACACAGCAGATTTCACTTCCTGGTTGCGAAAGGTATAAATTACAGGATTCAACAAAGGAATGATTACTGTATGGAAAAAGGAAACTACCTTATCCACTGGTAAGGTCCTAAAGGGGCGAGTATAGATGAAGATGGCAGGTCCAAACATGATAAGTATAATAATGACATGAGTAGTACAAGTGGATAGGGCTTTGTTCTTCCCCTCAGAGGAGGACCGATGTACACGATAGATAATGACTGCATAGGAAGACAAAAGGACCAGGAAACATAGGAGGGTGAGCAGGCCACTGTTGAAGACCATCAGGAGCTCCACCACAAAGGTGTCTGTGCAGGCCAGCTTGATGACCTGCGGCACATCACAGAAGAAGTTATCCAGCTGGTTTGGGCCACAGAAGGGCAAGCCGAGGATGAGGGCCACCTGAATGATGGAGTGGACAAAGCCTCCTAGCCACATAGCCAACACCAAGGCATAGCAGGCTCTGGGGTTCATGACAGTTGAATAGTGTAAAGGACGACAGATGGCTGTGTAGCGGTCAAAGGCCATCACAACAAGGAGTAACCCTTCCCCTCCTCCAAGGAAGTGCAAGAAAAAGAGCTGAGTGATGCAGTCCCTGTAGGAGATTACCTTCTTCTCAGAGAGGAAGTCCACTAGCATCCTGGGCGCCACAACGAAGGAGTAGGATGCATCCAGGAACGCCAAGTTACCCAGAAAGAAGTAGAGAGGGGCTGTGAGGCCAGGGTCTGATCTGATGGCGAGAATGATGAGGAAATTTCCAGGGAGGATGATGAGGTAGAAAATTAAAACTAGCACAAAGATCAGCAACTGAATATTTTGAGACTGGGTCAGACCAAGAAGGATGAATTCTTTCACGACTGTGTTATTTTTTATCTCCATTTTCTCTGCCTACAGAACATCAAAGAATAAGTTTATTTCTGTCTTTTTCATCTAGATCATACTTCTGCTATAACTAACATCAGTGTATGCCACATATATATGATTTCTCATTCTCCCAGAACCTAAGGCATGTTTTCCCTTTATTTTATTTTTTACTTTATTTAACTTTAAGAGTGTGGTCTTGAAGCCACACTCTTTTTCTGCTTCAGTCCTATGCTTTTATTTATGTTCACTCATGTGGGAGTCTGAAATGCCTCTGTCCTGCATTAATTATTTGTCTTAGGTAAATGAAAATTTTTCTGATTGAGAAAAACATAACCACAATTATTAAGTTCTTTAGGTTTCTTTTATTTAAATGGTAGTGAAGTGAAACTTCATAGCAAAGAGAAATGACAGAGCTTTCTAAGGTAACAGATTTGTTCTATACCTTAATTATAATGGCACAAGTCTCTATTTGCCAAAATTTATTAAACTATTGAACTATACAGATATTTGAATATTTAGTCAATGTGAATTATACCTTAGAAATATTTACCTAAAAAGCTAAAAACAAACAAACAAACCTGTATTTACCTGAAATATTTCATTTTTCTCTATGGACTATCAGCCTATCAACTTAATCTAAATAAAAAGAATCCTGGACATCTGTAATACTTTCAACAATAAAGATAAATCTTTTAAAACATAATCCTGATTATTCTGGAGAAATTGGAGAAATTAAAATCTGAGATTGACCTGTACAATGGTCTCCATATTGAGAATGTGCTCACCCATTATAAGTTATTTGTGCTCACCCATTATAAGTTATTTGTATGAAAACAACAATAGTAAAATTTCTAGACATATATTGTTATGTCCCATTTTTAAAGCTTATTTTTAGAAAGTCCTACAGTTTATATGGAGACAGTCAATATAATTGAATATAAAATATACAAATAAAATATATATTTTGCTAATGCACACTCAAAATGTCTTATTGAGATAAAAATTTTAAAAGATTGATAACTCAAACTAGAGCAATATATAAAACAATATTTCACATGCTTTCAGTTACATGGCACCCTTGTTTTTAAATAGTGTTGTGGAACATGAAGTGTAGAAAGGAGGAAAATAAGGATCCACTCACTAATTGCAACAGGAGAGACAGAATGAAAGAGAAGAGATGGAAAAAATAAAAATAAAAAAGCCTCAAATAAAAAAGAATATTTACAATGGCACATATTTAAAACAAAAATATCTGTTTTGTGTATCTTTAAACCCAAATACATTAAAAAAAATAGAGGTTTTCTTATATAGTCAAAATTAGAAATTATGAAAAATATATTTTACATCACAAAAACACCTATTTGTGAATAGAAATTTGTGTGTACACACATGCATACACATATACACTAGCCCACACATTGTTTCCTAAGCAAAACTGAAGCATGAAAATTTACAAATGGAACAACTTAAATTAGTTTTTCTGTTTTCTTCATCCTCCCCATTCCTCCCCCCCCCACACACACACTTCTTTCCTTCTTTCCTACTTCCCTTCCTTCCTTCCTTCTATCCTTAGGCATTTATTGGCTTTGATATTTATCATCTTTCCATGTATAAAACTTGCTGTTAGATAAGTAAATTAAGAATTCCTCTATACTTACTCCTAAGTATTGCACATCTTGAAAACTATTATACTGCTGATTTTTTCACACTCTTGCAAACACTGACATAGAAGAAACCTTTAAGTACCTGTAAGGTTAAAAGTTGCAGGCTCTTCCACTATATGTATTTTATTTCCTATTATGTACTTCTATTAATTTTTCTACATTATTTAACGGTCAAACAATTAAATAACTCACTCTTTAACGTTGGGATTCATTACCATCTAACATCCCTTGCTTCTTTCAGTTAATATATGATATATAAATTTAAGACCAAGTATTAACATCCTCAAAACAATTGGTATTTTAATAAGGGCTTTATATATCCTCAATAAAGTCAGTCTAACTATTAGGAACTATAGCTATACTACTTAAAAAACAGATAAAAGGTGCTTTGTATTGTTGAATTCAAATTTCATATAGTGGTCTATTTCTACTGTCATTCTGATCATTTTATTTTAAGACAGCAGATGTCCCACCCAGAGAGTCATATTATGTTTCCATTTATTTCTTCTCTTTGTTCCTTATAAATATGAAGAATGACAAAAGCATTTACCTCTCAGACAATGTTACCAGACAGGGATCAAATCCAGAACAGGTCTGCTTCAGGCCAGCCTGTAGAGTATGGCATCTTGACTTTGTGCAGGAAAGAGTTCATAATACAAGTCCAGGTGGTTTTGAGAGTGTATTTATTAAAGTTGGAGGCAGTAAAACTAAGGAAGGACTTAGGGTAGAAGAAGCAACAGGAGGGAGCCTACAAAGTGCTCTGCTTTGACTCCCTAGAAACCTTATAGGAAAGAAGCCAGGGTGGGCTGCTTTGGCTTACTTGGAAAGGCATAGAAAAGGGGGACCTTGGGGAAAGGTACAAGGGGGTACCCTGGGCCAAGCTGCCTCTGGCTGATCCCCTGCTTGTAACTCTCATGGGAATCTTTAGAGCTTAGAAAAAGAAAAGTAAAAAGTCTATGCCTGTGAATAGGCATGCTCCAGAGCAAGTCTGTGCAGGTATCCTTTGTCTTGAGGGTTTTTATCTTTCTTCTGTAGGCAAGAATCTTAGGGGAGAGTTTCAGCAGAATATTCATTAGCTTTCCAAGATCGTTTTCAATATGCTGATGCATCCAAAGGAGCATATAGGGAAGTTTGGGATTGTTCTTTGGTTGACTTTACTGTTTTACTTTTATCTTGGGTCTGTCTGGCTCTAATGGGTTTTTATTATTTGTTCCCCTGACTTCATCTGTCCTTGGGTTTGGCTGGCACAAATGACATTAATTGGGTCTCTGTTCTCTATCTCCCTGACCCTGGTGATTAAAGTTATGTATTCTCTGGTTAGGGAGGACAGATCTAAACTATTTGATCTCAAGTGTGCTTTGTTAGGGAAGATAAGGTATTGTGATTCACTAGCTGGCTGTAAATTGGTCAAATTATTTGACCTTTAATTATCTTGTCTCAGTTTCCCTATTCCACTCACCCAGGTTTTTTCCTAGCTTCTGATATCCTGCCTCAACCATCTAACACTATTCTCACACAGCAGACATTACCTTCTAATGGAAGGGACAATTGCTAGTTATTCCTATCTTTGCTCTTAAATATCTTTTTTTTTTTTCACAAAGGGGCCTCTTACCTTTTGAAATACACAGCCAATGTGTGATGCAACGAAGAATGTGCTTTGGGAATTTGAAAACTAACTAAGTGATAGAACACTTTCGATAAGAATTATTGGAATATCAACAAGATATAATAAAAAAAATAGACTAGCGATCTGTTAGGAACAAATATACAAATATATATCAGTTAAAAAGACACTATGTCACTTGGAGTTCTAAAATCAACATTCCATCAATGACTGAGATAATGGAATACCAAGCATGTTTAATTAGATCTGAGTGGACTGCTAAAGGAGGTGATTTATGTTTTTACATAGCAATTCAAAAAGAGAAAAAAAATAGTATAATTAAAAGGAAATCATTGATATTTTAAAAACAAAAATAAAGTGGTAAAGTAGGTAGTAAATATGTTAGATTCAATGTATTACTGGTGAAGAGATAGGCAAGAAGAAAATAAATGATGCTCACAAAGACTTCTTTACATAATCCTTCTTAAGAAAAAAGAACTGCATGTTGTAAGACTGACACTTCCTGTAGGGGAGTTGTCCTCCTAAATAGACCCTATTTGTATCTTTCATTTTAGGAAATTGCCTCCTTTGTTCTGCTAAAACAATCATGAGGAACCACTTCTTATTTAATTAAACCATTTTATTGATTGATTGATTGATTGATTGATTGAGGTATTACATATGTGTCCTTATCCACCCATTGTCCCCCCCTCCACTCATGACCTCACCCCCCTGTTGTCTGTGTCCATTGGTTAGGCTTATGTGCATGCATACAAGTCCTTTGGTTGATCCCCCTAACCCCCAACCTCCCCTACCTTCCCTCTGAGGTTTGATCGTCTGATCAATGTTTTTCTGTCTCTGGATCTGTTTTTGTTCATTAGTTTATGTTGTTCATTATAATCCATAAATGAGTGAAATCATATAATATTTATCTTTCTCTGACTGGCTTATTTTGCTAAGCATAATGGTCTCCAGTTACAACTATGCTGTTGCAAATGGTAAATCCTTCTTTTTTTACAGCAGCATAGTATTCCATTGTGTAGCTATACTACAGTTTAGCTAAGATTTGGAAACAGCCTAAGTTCCCATCAACAAATGAGTGAATTAATTAAATCATTTTAAACAGAAGACAGAATCATGTAGCAGTAGGAAACATAATTTAAATTTTAGTAGATTTGATTTTGTTTTAAAGAGGTTTTCTAACTATTTAAAAAGTAAATGTTTGACATAAAATTTTAAAAATACATACAATGCATAATAAAACATATTTCATTCTAATTTATGTCCAGTTCAAAGTGAAAGGCAAGTAAAAATGGAAGAGAGAGAAAAAATATAAAGAGAAATGAGAAATTAAAAAACGGAAACAAATACAGCCTATATGAGGAAATTAGGAAGTGAACATCAGAAGACAGGCATAGAAATACATATTCTATAAAACATAAATACAAATAAACTTAACTGGTAAAAGAAATATTTTTTATTTAAAAATATGGGGAGAAAAATCCAACCTTGGAGTATGTTGCGATCTTTATTGTCACCAAAATGTAATTTTTGTTAAAAACTATAGACATAATCTGGGACCTTGCTTCCTAAAGTTTGCCACAATACTTTGAATAAAAGTTTTCTTCAGAATGGAAACTTTTTATTTCTGCTGGAAAAAATCATCATCTTAGACAATCTTATAAGCTAAAAGCAGGCTACATTGTATGTAGTACTTTTTAATGGGGTAGCCACTAACTATATGTGAATATTGAGCCCTTAACATTGGCTATGAACTGAGGAAATAAATTTCATTTTTTATTTATTTTATTTTTTTATTTTTAATTGAAAGTGACATTGGTTCATAAAATTATATATGTTTCAGGTATACAATCTATAATACACCAACTGTATATTGTATTGTGTGTTCATGACCCAAGTTAAATATCCTTCCATCTCCATTCATTCTCCCTATACCCTTTTACCTCCCCATCCCCCCTTTCCCTCTGGTAATCACCATGCTGCTTTCTGTATCTATGATATGTTGTTTGTTTGTTTATGTTTAATTCCTTCACCTCTTTCACACTGTTAATTAATTTTAAAAGCCACATGTAGCTACTCTATTAGTCTATCTCTAGAATAATACAAGAATTCTTGCTCGCTTAAAATAATAATTTTTCTAATTTATATGCTATTTTTTTTTTGGTTAACCTTTTTCTTTTTTCTTTGTTATGGAGAGTCACCCAAACCAGCAGCAGGCTTTGCATAATAAAGAAATAAACTTTTCATGTATAAATCCAATGAAATTTTATGAATTGAAAGAATCAGTATATTACCGAAACAATATACAGGGGTTGTGTTTTAAAAATATTTATTGTTGCAAGTGTAACATAGGTTCTCTTTTTTCTCCCGTTAATCTCTTTCAGCCTGCTCCTGTCCTCCATCCCTCCCATCCAGGCCCTTACCATCCCATTGTCTGTGTCCATGGATCCTACATATATGCATACAAGTTCATTGCTTGATCTCTTCCCACCCATCCTCCCTTGCTTTCCCTCTGAGGTTCAACAGTCTGTTCATGCTTCTATGACTCTGGGTCTATTTTTGATCATCAGTTTATTTGGTTCATTAGATTCTGCATATGAATGAGATCATCTGATACTTATCTTTCTCTGGCTGGCTTATTTCCCTAGCATAATACTCTCCAAGTCCATTCATGCTGATGCAAATAAGAGTTCTTTCATTTTTAAGCACTATACAGTTGTTGTTTTTTATAATCTTGTTTGTCTAAAGTTTTACATATGTTTCCTTTTTCCCCAATTGACAATCCCCCTCCCCCAACCATTCCCACCCCGGGCAAGCCACAACTGCCCCAGTATCTGTGTCCATTGGTTATGCTAATTGCATGCGTAAAGTTCTTTGGTTGCTCTCTAACACTCCCTCCTCTGCCATTTGTCTCTGAATCTATTCTTGTTCATCAAATTATGTTGATCATTATATCCCACATATGAGTGAAATCATGTGATACTTATCTTTCTCTGACTGGCTTATTTTGTTTAGCATAATGCTCTCCAGTACCATTCATGCTGTTGCAAATGGTAAAAGTTCTTTTTCATAGTGGCAGAATATTCCATTGTGTAGATGTACCACAGTTGTTGTTGTTGTTGTTGTTTAATTTCTTTATCAATTAAGGTGTTACATATGTGTCCTTATTCCTCCATTACCTTCTACTTCCCTCTCACTTATGCCCTCACTCCCCATCCTACTCCTCCCCCCATTTTCTGTGTCCATTGGTTAGGCTTATATGCATACATATAAGTCCTTTGGTAGATCTCTCCCCTTTACACCCACATTCCTCTATCTTCCCTCTGAGGTTTGATGGTCTGATCGATGCTTCTCTGTCTCTGGATCTATTTTTGTTCATCAGTTTATGTAGTTCATTATATCCCATAAATGAATAAGATCATGTGATATTTATATTTCTCTGGCTGGCTTTTTCTTTTAGCATAATGCTCTCCAGCTCCATCCATGCTGTTGCAAATGGTAAGAACTTCTTTTTTAATGCAGGATAGTATTCCGTTGTGTAGATGTACCACAGTTTTTTAATCCATTCATCTGCTGATGGGCACTAGGCTATTTCAAAATCTTAGCTATGGTGAATTGTGCTGCTATGAACATAGAGGTGCATATATCCTTTCTGATTGATGTTTCTGGCTTCTTGGGATGTATTCCTAGAAGTGGGATTATTGGATCAAATGGGAGTTCCATTTTTAGATTTTTGAGGAAACTCCATACTGTTCTCCACAGTGGCTGCACTAGTCTGCATTCCCACCAGCAGTGCACGAGGGTTCCTTTTTCTCCACATCCTCACCAGCACTTGCCATTTATTGATTTGTTGATAGCTATTCTGACAGATGTGAAATGGTATCTCATTGTTGTTTTGATTTGCATCTCTCGGATGATTAGTAACTTTGAGCATGTTTTCATGTCTCTGGGACTAGTGTATGTCCTCTTTCAAAAGGTGTCTATTTAGGTCTTTTATCCATTTTTTTATTGGATAATTTATCTTCCTCTTGTTAAATTGTATGAGTTCTCTGTAAATTTTGGAGATTAAACCCTTATTTGAAATATCATTGGAAAATATGGTCTCCCTTTCTTGTTGTTTTGTTGATGATTTCTCTTAATGTGCAGAAGCTTTTATTTTGATGTAGTCCCATTTGTTTATTTTCTCCTTAGTCTCCATTGCCATAGGAGCTATGTCTATAAAGATATTGCTACAACATATGTCTGCTATTTTACTGTCTATGAAGTCTTATAAGATTTTTATGGTTTCCCATTTTACATTCAAGTCCTTTAGCCATTTTGAGTTTGTTTTTTTGTATGGTGTAAGTGGTGATCTAGTTTCTTTCTTTTTTTCTTTCTTTCTTTTTTTTTTTTTTTGCAGGCATCTGACCAAATTTTCCAGCACCATTTATTAAAGAGACTGTTTTGACTCCATTGTATGCTCTTGCCTTCTTTGTCAAATATTAATTGAGTATAATGGCTTGGGTCAATTTCTGGGTTCTCTGCTCTATATCTCTCTTCATTTATATGTCTGTTCTTATGCCAGTATCAGGCAGTTTTGAGAGCCATGGCTTGATAATATAGCTTGATATCTGGTATTGTGATTTCTCCAAGTTTGTTCTTCTTTCTCAGGATTGTTGTGGCTATTTGGGACCTTTATTTTATTCCAGATTTTTGGAGAGTTTGTTCCAGATCTTTGAAATATGCCATTAATATTTCAATGGAGATTGCATTGAATCTCTAGATTGCTGTGGATAGTATGGACATTTTAATGATATTGATTCTACCAACCCATGAATATGGTATGTTCTCTCATTTGTTTATGTCCTCCTCTATCTCTTTTTCCAGTGTCCTATAGTTTTCTGAGTACAGGTCTTTTATCTCCTTAGTTAAATTTATTCCTAAGTATCTTAATTTTTTGGTGCAATGGTAAATGGGATTTTTTTTTTCATTTCTCTTCTTGGGGATTCATTATCTGATCTAATAAAAGAGTAATAAACAACTTGACTGTTACTCCAACACACAATATGGCTGCCCCCATGGTAGTCAAAGATTCTACACCCATGTGGACACAAGATGGCCATCACAAGAGGGCCAGCAGGGGAGGACAGTTGGGAGCAATCAAGCCTGCAGGAAAGGGCAGTTAGGGATGACTAGGTCAGCAGAGGAAGGAAGTTGGGGGCAACCTGGCCTGCAGAGAAGGGCAGTTGGAGGGGACCTATGTGTGCAGGGGAGAGCAGTTGAGGCGGGGACCAAGCCTGCAGGGGAGGGCAGTTAGGGCTGACCAGGCCTTTAGGTGAGGGCAATTAGGGGCAATCAGACTGGCAGTGGACCAGTTAGGCATTAATCAGGCTGACAGGGGAATGGTTAGGGGATAATCAGGCTGGCAGGCAGAAGTGGTTAGGGGCCAGCAGGAAGGCAGGCAGGCAAGCAGTTGGGAGCAGCAGTCCTGGATTGTGAGAGGGATGTCTGACTGCCTGTAGGACCAGGCCAAAACAAGCTGTCGGACATCCCTCGAGGTGTTCCAGATTAGAGAGGGTGCAGAATGGGCTGAAGGACACACACCCAATGCACAAATTTCATGCACTGGGCCTCTAGTAGGTATATAAAAAGGCCATTGATTTCTGGGTGTTAAATTTGTATCCTGCTACATTGCTAAATTCATTTATTAGGTCTAATCATTTTTGTATGTATTTGCAGGTTTTCTATGTATAGTATCAAGCACTATACAGTTTTAATGCAACCCCCCAAAAAAAATTTCAGTGGAATTTTTTAAAGCAAATGATGGAAGAAAAAACAATCCTCAGATGTGTATGGAACCATAAAATAGCCCAGTCAAAACTATCCCAAAAGAAAAAATGGAGCCTGATGTATCATTCTTGCTTCCTTCAAACTATACCACATAGTGACAATAATAAAACAGCGTGTTATTGCTACACAAACCAATAGAATAGAATTGAGAGCCTAGAAAGACAATCATATCTATATGGGCAAATACTTTTCAACAAAGGAACCAAAAATATAAAATGGAGAAAAGAAAGCCTCTTCAATAAATGGTGCTGGAAAAATTGGAATGTCACATGCAAAAGAATGAAACCAGACTACAATTTGTCCCCATGTACAAAAATTAATTCAAGATGGATCAAAAATCTAAATACAAGATCTAAAACAATAAGTTCTATTAAACCTTGGTCTTAGAGATTATTTTTGTGAATTTGCCTCCACAGTCAAGGGAAGTAAAGGCAAAAATAAATAAATGGGACTAAAAGAAACCAACAACAAAACAAAAAGGCAATTGACCAAATGGGAGAAGACATTTGCAAATAATAGCTCCAACAGGGGTTAATATCTAAAATATATAAATAACTCCTACAACTCAACATCAAACAATCCATTTAGAAAAATAGTCAGAGGCCTGAATAGATACTTTTTTAATGAAAACACACGAATGTCCAGCACATATATGAAAAAATGCTTAACTTCACTAGCAATTTAAGATATGTATATTAAAAGTATAACATACCACCTCACACCTGTTAGAATGATTGTTATCAATAAGACAAATAATAGGTGTTGGAGGGGTTGTGGAGAAAAAGGAACTCTCATTCACTGCTGATGGGAATGTAGACTGGTATATGCATTATAGAAAACAGAATGACATCTCTTCAAAAAATTAAAAAATAGAGTTACCATATAACCCAGCAACTCCTCTACCCCAAAAAATTGAAAACATGCAAAGATATATGCACCCCTATGTTTTTTGCAGCATTATTCATGGTGACCAAGACATGGAAACACCTGAAGTTTCCTTCAACAAATGACTGAATAAAGAAGTGGTTCATATACACAATAGAATACTAGTCAGTCATAAGAAAAGATGAGATATTGCAACAACATAAATGGAACTTAATAATGTGATGCTAGGGGAAGTAAGTCAGATGGAGAAAGTTAAGAACCATATGACTTCACTCATATGGGGGATATAAAACTGAAAGCCACAAATGAACAAACACGAAAATCAAACAAAAAGTCATAGACAGAGACAACAACACAATGGTTACCATGCCCTTTCCCTCTATTCATTGATATTTGACTATATGCATGCATATAAGCCTAATCAATGGACACAGACAACAGGGGAGTGGGGGCATGAATGGGAGGTGGGGGTTAATGGGAGAATAAGGAAACATATGTAATACCTGAATCAATAAAGACATTTTAAAAAGAAGAACATAAGGAGGAAAAAATAAACACTTATTTCTTCAAAGTTTATCTGTAGAATACTTTGAGTCATGGAATAAAGGATATTTGTTTTTCCTTCTATCAGGAGGCATTATAACCTTGGAACCAGAAACTGTGAACAAAATTATTATCTAGCAGTGAATCAGAGGACTCAACAATATATGTAGACAAGTGAGTCCACTTAATAGTTCACAATTCTTTTTCCCTTTTCAACTTTTTGGGTGGTGAGTTTTTAAAAATCTATTTTAACCTGAGAATGTGTTTTTTGAGACCTCAGCTTGCTGTGTAATATATCCTTGGGTGAGCTGAGCTTTGTCTTCTATGCATCTCTGTCTCTTCCTTTAACACTTATGGCCTTGGAAACAGAGCACAAGTCCTTACACTGAAAGCTGATTTCTATTCATTATATATTTCCCTAGATTCCCAATTTCATTATTTTTTATTTTTTTATTTAAAAAAAAAATATATATATATATATATATATATTATTGTTTTTTTCACAGTATGGAAGGGAAAGGGATAGAAAGCCAGAAACATCTATGAGAGAAAGACATCGATCAGCCGCCTCCTGCACGCTCCCTACTGTGATGTGCCTGCAACAAATGTACATGCCCTTGACCAGAATCGAACCTGGGACCTTTCAGTCTCCAAGCCAAAGCGCTATCCACTGAGCCAAACTGGTTTTGGCTCATTTGATTTTTAGATTCTCAATATTCCATACATCTTCTTTGTGGGGAGGCAGCTCATCAAAATATTTCAAAAAATGTTGCCAAAACCGGTTTGACTCAGTGGATGGAGTGTTGGCCTGCGGACTGAAAGGGCATGTACCTTGGTTGTGGGCACATCCCCCGAGGGGGGGCATGCAGGAGGCAGCTGATCGATGTCTCTCTCTCACTGATGTTTCTAACTCTCTATCTCTCTCCCTTGCTCTCTGTAAAAAATCAACAAAATATTTTAAAAAATGTTTATCCAAGATGTGAATTTGTTTTTTAGCGAGAGGTTGGGTAAAACTATCTAATGTGACTGCAGAGTGCAACTAAAGAGTTTCTACATCTTTGAAGCATGTGACATTTCATACTGATTAGTCATGCAAATTCTCACATTAGTTTCAGTCTTAGATATAGTTTACAATAATATTCAGTACCCGCCTTTTGTCCCACTTTCTCAATCTTCACATGATTGAAGTTTGTTCTGGTAGTTTCTTCAAAAGGGTTCTTGGAAACAACATTCACAAATTTTTGTTTAATGTTGAAAATTATTTGTAGATCTTTAATTTAAATGTCACCTTTGCTAGAAATAAATTCTAAGATTTACACTTACTAATATGAAGAATTTTGTAACTTTTGTAACACTTCACCTTCATTTACTTAAAGATAGATAATTATATTGCACAGCAATGCAAGAAAGGCAAGCTGGCCTGCTTCCAATGGAGCTAGTGGGCAAGATTTCACAAACTTTGTTAAAGGGAAACCCTAATCCCTGAGGAAAAACAATTGTCATTAACAGTTGTGTGGTTTTTTCATATAGTTCATATATTTTTAATTTGTAATGAACATGTATTATTTTAGTAATTTAAAAAATCACAGGAGAACTTTATTTTTGTTTATATAATAAAGTTGTGGCCTTTTTTTTACCAGATGTAATATAAAGTCCATTTTGTTAATATTGAGATTAGAAAAAAACTATGAGATGAGTGAAACTTGAGTTCTAAAAATCTCAGGCAGGTCAGTAAGTAATTGAAAGTATAACCATTATCTGGAACTACAGATACTAACTTACTCAATCCAGATATTGCTGATACTGAAAATAGAAGCTCAACAGTAGTTTTGGAAGGAAGGAGAACTAGAAGAGACTGAAAGACAAAACATAAAAGATTAAAAGACATTTCGATGTAACAGGGAAGAAATAAGGAGGGGTTACATAGGGGAGAAGAAGTCTACCCACACAACTGAGGATATGGGTGTTTTTTTTAAAGCATGAAAGATTATACATGGTATTAATACCTATTTTCCCTACAATAGCCTGCCTTATACCTCTGTTCACTATCTAAGGCAGTATTCAAAATCTTGGCACTGTTAACATTCTGGGCCAGATAATTACCATGATTAGTGGTATCTCTGGCTTCTATACACAAGATGCCAATTGTATTCCCCAGCTGTGACTGCCAAACATGTTACCAGACATGGCCAAATGTCCCCTTGAGGTTGAAATTGTCCCAGTTGAGAACTACTGACCTAAGTTTTTATAGCAATTGTATGTTCCATGAATCAAGCTAGGTCTTTGCTCACTCGCATACCAAAAGCTCCCACTTCTCTACTAATATTAATTTCAGATAGTTTTCCTAATTAAGCAACTCTTCATTACACTACTATTTTTTATGGCTTTTCTTCTTATTCCTAACTTTAATAATTTCCACAAATATGCTCTGTAGCAATATACTAATGTTTGAAGCACTATTAAGTCATTATATATGTGTACTTTTATGTCCTTTTTTCATATTCTGTTGTAAAATATTAAAGAAGTCTACTGTTTTATTCATTTCCAGGAAATGGGAAATCAACTCAAAATTCAGGAATTATAATTTTAATCAATGTCTTTGGGTACTTTGAAGGAAAGTCACTGAAAAAAGATGAAAGAGTGTCATAATAGAGAAAAATTCCCAAAGCAAAGAACAAACTTTATGCACTATCATTCCATCCTGTGTACCTGAGGTGTACTGGGTCAAGCACAAATTACTTCTTCAATTAATAAATCGAATATAAGTAAAGACTATCCTAGAATTGTTTTCAGCATTTATTTACATATCTTTATTACTGATGCTGACAGAAATCTATTTTCCTCAAAATCTAGTCGTTATGTTATCAAATAAAATATAGGACTAAAGCTCAAAGTACACCAAGTGTTCTCACCCTTTGATGGAGAGACCTCTCATTCTGAAACTGAGAAGTTAAGTAAATAAATGTGTATGAACTAAAATATTCTAATCTGTCTTTTACATTCTGAAACATAGTCAATAGGTGGAATCTGAGTGCCAGGGAATAGCACACTGATCATTAATAAATAATTCACTGGAGGATTATGAAAACCAATATATCTCGGTTTCTTCCATGTGTACTAAAAATGGTTTCATGAATAATAACTCTAAATTATAGTGCCAATAAAAGCAGCACATTGATTATTTAATTTCAACATGCAAGACAGAATTAGCAAATACAGAAAACACATAAAAATGGCAAAGCTGATATCAGTCTTTTTAAATCACATAGCTAGATGTCTCTCATTCCCACTCAACCTAGAATCCCTTTCCTCAAAGTCTGCTTTCATTCTGGAGGATATAAGTAGAGACTGGCTATAAAAACCACTAATTGGCTAGAGATTTACTCTAGAAAGAGAGGGATCTCTGGTACTATGCTCTGTTCTAAGTTCATAAAATTTGTTGCTAGCAAATTTTATGTTCTGACACCAATACTATGTGGCTTCTACCTGAAATATCAGTTGAAATAACTTATATAAATGAGTCCTAAATTTTGATCATTAATTCTGCCAAGGGGAAGAGATAAAGGAGAAAATCATCTGTTTTTCCAATCCCAAGCTGATTCATCATTCCACTAGGCTAAGATTAAAACATGACAGCAATAGATGATTTGGCCACTTAAAAAAGCTACTTACTTCATATTCATAGTGGGCATGCTTCCCAGGTCTTAGGCATTTTATTATTTCTCAATACACATTTTCCTCTCAAAGTCTCTCCAGTGTAGTCATTCAGTAAACTATTAGTAAAAAATGTGTAGTCGAGGATGATTACATTATAAATTCTAACAGTGATCTGGCAGAAATTTCAGGGATGGTGTGAGTAAATTTATTTCCATGTTAACTTCCTTGTATGTTTTTTTTTTCTTTACCAAATAGAGAAAAAACTAGTGCTATTTTGAGAATTCAGATGGAAGGAGTTAGCAAAAGCAGCATTCTTACCACTGCAAATGATTCCTACTTTAGGACAGTGATCTCAGGACTATAGAATATGACCTTTATCTTTCACTTCTCTTTACATAGAATATATCTGTTACCAACTTTTTCATGGCTGTCTTTACTTCCTTGTTTCGTAATGTGTAAATGATGGGGTTAAGTAAAGGGAATATCACAGTATGGAATACAGAAACCACTTTATCTAGGGAAAAAGAGTCAAATGGGCGAGCATAAATGTAGATGGATGGCCCAAACATTAACACCACAATGGTGATGTGGGAATAGCAGGTGGATATGGCCCGGCTGGTACTCTCCCCTGAGCCTGAATGTTTCTTGAGCATGGCCAGGAGGAAGGCATAGGATATCAGTAGAGCAATGAAACATACTACAGAGATCAGACCACTGCTAAAGATCATCACTAACTCCTCTGGGAAGGTGTTAGCACAGGCAATCCGGACAACCTGTGTGATGTCACAGAAGTAGCTGTCTAACTCATTGGGCCCACAGAAGGGAAGTCGAACAATGAGAATCACCTGTATTATAGAATGAACAAAGCCTCCTGTCCAGGAGAGAGCAACCAGAATACAGCAGAGACGTCGATTCATGATGGTAGCATAGTGGAGCGGACGGCAGATAGCAGCATAGCGGTCAAAGGCCATTACTGTGAGCAGGAACATCTCTGAGGCCCCAACAAAGTGCAAGAAGAAGAGCTGTGCAATGCACCCTCCAAAGGAAATTATCTTCCTTTCTGCAAAGAAATCTACGAGCATTTTAGGGGCTGTAATGGAGGAATACCAAATGTCAAGGAAGGCCAGATTAGCCAACAGGAAATACATGGGTGAAGTCAGATGGGGGTCAAGCCAGATGGTGCAAATAATAAGAATATTTCCTGGAAGAATGAACAAATAGAAGAACAGAAATATAGCAAATAGAACTAGTTGTACCTCCCGAGTCTGTGATAGGCCAGTGAGAACAAATTCTGTCACCCTGGTATAATTTGCAGGTTCCATTTCTTCAATTTTTTTCATAATATGGCTATGAAAAATAAAGAAATTACAATTATTCCAAATAGCATTAAACTAGAATTATATTACTGCTTTCAACGTCATTTGGTATTTTTTGTCATTGAGAGATTACACTAGGACACATTTGTGTGTGTGTGTGTGTGTGTCTGATGAGCCAAGATATGCTACTTCTTTAATGAAGGACTAATCAACACATATATTTTCTACATTAACATGACCATGGCCTGAAATGTTATAAAATCCATAACAATTTTACCCTGGCCTGCATTTTTAATTTAATGCATGTCAGAGCAAAACTTCACATATGACATTGAAAGCTCTACACCAAAATGTATATCTTCTGTGTTATTTCTAGTTATTCATTTGTTCATTCAACAAATATTTAGGGAGTATCAATTATGTGTTAACTGCTGAGAATACAACAATGAACAAGGATTACAGTTTCTGCCTCATTGAAGTTACATTTTAGACATACAGACAGAAAATAAATTATTAAACAAACAATAAGTAAATGAATGAAATGTAAGTAAGTAAAATAAATAATTACACTATTGACAAGAGAAAAGAAGGAAATGAAAAGGGAATTATGATAAAGGATAAATGATGATGGTATGTTGTAGTCATGCATGGTATTGGCATTTTTAGACAAGCTACTCTGAATTGGTGACATTTCATCTAATTTTAAGGTAGGAGAGAAGCTTCCAAATCTTGGCTATTATAAATAACACTTGAATAAACATAGGGATGCATATATTATTTCAAACTAATGCTTCACATTTCTATGGATATATTCCCAAAAGTGGAATAGCTGGGAAATGAGGCTATTCTATTTTTTATTTACTTTTTTCTAGAACATTTATTTTTTAAATTAAATTTATTGGGGTAGCATTGGTTAATAAAATTATATAGGTTTCAAGTATACATTTTTATATCACACTAGAGGCCCAGGGGGGCGTGTCCCTCAGCCCAGCCTGAACCCTCTCCAATCTCGGACATCCCTCCAACAATCCAGGACTCGTGGCTCCCAACTGCTCACCTGCCTGCCTTTCTGATTGCCCCTAATTGCTTCTGTATGCCAGCCTGATCACCCCCTAACCACTCCCCTGCCAGCCTGATTGCCCCTAACTGCCCTCCCCTGTAGGCCTAGTTAGCGCTAACTGCCCTCTCCTGCAGGCCTGATCCCCCCCAACTGTTCTCCCATGCAGGCGTGGGTCCCCTCCAATTGCCCTTCCCTGCAGGCCTGGTTGCCTCCAACTTCCCTCCTCTGTTGGCCTGGTCACCCCTAACTGCCCTCCCCTGCTGGCCTGATCACCCACAACTGCCTTCCTCATGTGTCCACATGGGGGCAGCCATTTTTGACCACATGGGAGCAGCCATCTTATGTGTTGTAGTGATGGTCAATTTGCATATTACTCTTTTCTTAGACAAGACAGAGCCTTAGTGCACAGGTGGGGGCTGGATGATTTGCTCTGAAGAGTGTCCTGGGTCAGGATGGGGGTTCCCTTGGGATGTGGGGTGGCCTGGGAAAGGGGCCTGTGGTGGTTTGTAGGCTGGCCATGCCTCTGGAGACCCAAGCAAAGGCCCTGATATCTGGGATTTATTTATCTTCTATAATTGAAACTTTGTAGCCTTTAGTGGAGAACTGGGCTGGCCAGGGTGTGCAGAAAGCTTGGCTTCTTCCATTTCTGGGGAAACCCAAGCCTCCTGCTCTCTCCATGGCCGCAGCCATCTTGGTTGGGTTAATTTGCATACTCACTCCTGATTGGCTGGTGGGCATGCCTTTTGGGTATAGCAGAGTAGTGATCAATTTGCATATTACTCTTTTATTAGATAGGATCATCTATATAATGTATTGTATGTTTACCACCCCAAGTCAAGTCTCCTTCCATCACCATTTATCCCCCCTTTACTTTCATCTGCCTAACCTCTTTCCCTAAGGAAACTCCATACTTTTTTCCACAGTAGCTACTGGCATACATACAGAGATAAAGATCAAAGGAACAGAATAGAGAGCAAAGAAAAAAAAAACACCCCTCTATGGTCAATTAATGTTTGACAACAGAGGCAAGAACATATAATGGGATAAAGACAGTCTATTCAATAAATTATGTTGGGAAAATTGGACAGATATATGCAAAACAAATGAAACTAGACCACCTCCTTACAGAATACACAAGAATAAACTCAAAATAATTTAAAGACTTAAATGTAAGACTTGAAAACATAAGACTTCTAGAAGAAAACAAAGGCAATAAGGTCTTGGACATTCTTCATAGCAATATTTTTCTGATATATATCCTTGGGTATGGGAAACAAAAGAGAAAAATATGCAAATTGGACTAAATCAAGCTAAAAAGATTTTATACAGTAAAGGAAACCATCAACAAAATAAAAAGACAATGCAGTAAATGGCAGAACATATTTACCAATAATATAACTGCTAAGGGATTAATACCCAACACACATAAAAAAAAATGTATGCAATTTAACACACATACACACACAAAAAAAAAGAAAAAGAAAAACAAAAAACAATCCAATTAAAAAGTGGGCAAATGATCTAAATAGACATTTCTCCAAAAGGACTTATAAATTGTCAATAGACATACTGAGGCAGGAGGTAGAAACATTGCTAGGCAAATAGAATGGGAAAATTGAGGCAAAATAGTTTAGAAAGTCCAAACAATTTAACCAATTTACAGCCAACTAGTGAATTGTAAGGCCTTATCTTCCCCAACGAAGAACACTTGAGAACAAATAGCATATACCTCTCCTCCCTGACCAGAGAATAAACCACACTGATGAGGGAGATAGAGAACAGAGACCAAATTAATGTCATTTATGCCAGCCAAACCAAGGATGGATGAAACAAATAACAAAGACCCAACTAGAGCCAGACAGACCCAAGATAAAAGTAAAATACTGAAGCTGACTAGAGAATAATCCCAAGCTTCCCTATACGCTCCTTTTGATGCATCAGCATGTTAAAAATGAACCTGGAAAGCTGTTGGATATTCTTTTTTTTTAAATATATTTTATTGATTTTTTACAGAGAGGAAGGGAGAAGGGATAGAGAGCCAGAAACACTGATGAGAGAGAGACATCGATCAGCTGCCTCCTGCACGCTCCCCAATGGGGATGTTCCCGCAATGAAGATACATGCCCTTGACCAGAATCGAACCCGGGACCTTTCATTCCAAAGGCCGATGCTCTATTCACTGATCCAAACCAGTTTCCGCAGCTGTTGGATATTCTGATGAAACCTAAGATTCTTGCCTACAGAAGAAAGATAAAAACTTCCAAAACAAAGAATACCAGCATGGGTCCACTCTGGAGCATACCTATGCCTTTTCTCCGGCATGAATTTTACTTTTTTCTAAACTCTAAGAGTCCCCAAGAAACTTGCAACCACAGAAGCAGCAAGCAACAACAGCTTACCTTGGGCTTACTTCCTGAACCAAAGCCCCCCATTTTCTCTGATTTTCCAGTGAACTAAAAGCAGTCCCATTTTAGCTCACTTCTGTCACTGTGACTTTTTCTTCCCAGTGAGCCATCAGCAGCCCCAGCTTGGCTCACTTCTTTCCTGTAACATTTCTAAAGAGCCAAAGCAAGGTACTGCCTAGTTTCTCTCCTGTAACTTCTACCCAAGTAGTTCCTTTGTTTTACTATCCCTAGTTTAATAAACTTAACTCTCAAAATCACCTGGACTTGTACTGTGAAATCTCTCCTGGACAAAATCAAGAATCCACACACTATAGGCTGGCCTGAGGCAGACCTGCTCCTGCCCTGGCCCTCATCCAGTAAAAATATGAAATGATACTCAATATCACTAATCATCAGAGAAACACAAGTTAAAAACACAAGGAGATTCCACCTCACATCTGATGATAGTCAGAACGACTATCATCAATAAATCAACAAACAAGAAATGTTGGCAAGAATATGGAAAAAAAGGAAATCTTGTGAACTTTAGGTGGGAATTCAGTCTGGTGTAGCAAAAGTTAGAAGCAGCCACAAGTGCCCATTAGTAGATAAGTGGATAAAAAGTTGTGGTACATTTACACAATGGAATAATGCTTGGGTGGAGGAGGAGGAGGAGGAGAGGGAGGATGAGGAAGAAGAGGAGGAGGAAGAAAAGGAGGAGGAAGAAAAGGAGGAGGAAGAGGAGGAGGAGGAAGAGGAGGAGGAGGAGGAGGGGGAGGAGGAAGAGAAATCTTACCATTTGAGACAGCATGGATGGACCTGGAGAGTCAAACAAGCTAGTCAGAAAAAGACAAATACCATATGATTTCACTTATACGTGGAATTGAATGAATGAAATAAATAAACTAAAAACAAATTCATATATACAGAAAACAGACTGACAGCTGTCAGAAGGGAAGGGAGTTGCGATCCTGGGTGAAATACATAAAGGAATTAAGAGAAAAAGAAAAGAAGACACAGACAACAGTATAGTGAGTACCAAAGGGAAAGGAGGTGGGGGGAGATAGAAGAGGGTAAAGGTCAAATAAATGGTGATGAAAGGAGACTTGACTTTGGATGGTGAGCACACAATATAATATACAGATGATGTGTTATAGAATTGTATATTTGAAACATATGTAATTCTACCCCAATAATTTCAATAAAATTGTATCTATAAAAGCCTAGGTGGTTCTCATGCCCTCTCACAATGCCCTCATGTCATTACAAGATGGCCACCCCACATTATCACAAGATGCCACCACAAGATGGCGGGCAGGGGAGAACAGTTGTGGGTAATTGGGCCAGCAGGAGAGGGCAGTTGGGGGCCAGCAGGCTGGCAGAGGATGGCACTTGGGGGTGATGGGCCGGTAGGGGAGCAGTTAGGCATCAATCAGGTGATCAGGGGAGCAGTTAGTAGGCAGTTAGGAGCAATCAAGCAGGCAGGCAGGTGAGTAATTAGGAGCCAGCAGTCCTGAATTGTGAGAGGGATGTCCCAGATTGAAGAGGATGCAGGCTTGGCTGAGGGACACAACTGCCTCCCAGTGTACAAATTTCATGCACCAGGCCTCTGCTATTAAAAATAATAAAGTAGGAGAGAAGCATTTTGGAAATAGAGAAGAACAAATGCAAAGGCCTAGTGGCAGGGAAGAGTTCTAGGAACTGGAGAAGACTTGTGACTGATCAAAACCCAAGAACAAAATAAAGAGATAGTCAAAGGCTCAGAAATGTAGTCTACAGTAAGAAAACTGGATTTTAACAGCTTCCAATATATTTTAGAAAAAAAATCTAAAGAATAGCTTAACAAGATTTGCAATTTAGAAATGTCACTCTGGTTGCTACACAAATAAACTATGGTGGGGCAGGGTGATATGGCTTAAATTAAAGATGATATGGCTTAAATTAAAGATATAGCAACAGTTATTTAGAATTGTTTGTATAGAAAATATTTAGGAGGTGCAATTGGCAGGATTAATTGTTGATTGCATGTTGTTATTGTCATACTAACAAAGTTAGCTGGAATTTGAGCACCATAAGTGCAAACTTTTAAGGAACTTATTTTTCTTTATATATTGTGTCTAAAATGAGATTCACCCAGCACATTCCAGATTCTTAATAAAATTTGACTGAATCTTCCATAAATATTTAGGAATGCCCTGTCACACTCAAAGAAAAGCTTGTGATTATGCCAATAAAATCCAGAGCAAGGAATTATGTTTTAAGGGATTTCTTGGGGAGATAAGCCATCCATGGATACTGAGTTAGGGAATTCTTTCCAAAACTGCTATTTAGAGAAGGATAGCTATTCCAAACCAGTGCTTATTCTTTTTTAAAGCTTAAGTTTTATTTATAAGATTATAGAGGTTTCAAGTGTACATTTCTATGATACATGATCTGTATATTGCTTTGGGTGCCCACCACCCAAAGTCAAATAATCTTTCTTCACCATATATTTAACCCCTTTTATGCTTTACTATCAACCCTCCCATCCACTTCCCTCTAGTAACTCTCTGTATCTATGAGTGCTCACTTTTAAAGCATCTGTATCAGTTAGTCAAGAGGTTTTTAGTTCATTCTACATTCACCCATCTACACCGCTTAAGTTTCTGGATTAATGCAAGCTAATTAACATCTTTTCACATTGTTCCCACTTTTTTTCTGTGCTGAAAACATCTAAGATCCATTCTCATAGTAAATGTTCAGTATTTAATATGGTATTTTCAACTTAGTTATAATTCTATACATTAGATCTCATCATACATAACTGCAATTTGTACCTTGTAACCAACATACCTTTATTTCCCTTGCCTCTCCCCCATCTAGTAAACACCATTCTACTCTTAAATGTATAAAAATATTAGGTAAGTGGTAAATAGAGATAGATAGATAGATAGATAGATAGATAGATAGATAGATAGATAGATAAATGGATAGATAGAAGGTAGAGATAGATAGGTAGGTAGATGATAGATAGATAGATAGATAGATAGATAGATAGATAGATAGATAGATAGATAGATAGATAAGATAGGTAGATAGATAGATAGATAGATAGATAGATAGATAGATAGATAGATAGATAGATGATAGATAGAAGATACTGCCTTTTGAAACAACCTGGTAGAACTTGGTGTTATGCTAAGTGAAATAAACCAGACACTGAATGATTTCACTTATATGTGGAATCTTAAAAAGCCTGCTCCTCCTTTCACAACATCTAGTGAATTCTCATTCTGTACTTAATCGTTAGGGATGTAGTATCTAGAGGATGACTATGGAGAAAGCTAGGATTGCAGAGGCCATTCCCATAGGTGAATGAACTATGGACTCTCCTCAAGGGAACAAAAGCTTTGGTGGAAAAACAAAAATCCGTGTAGAAATTCTTCTTTACTAACAAGGCAATATTCATCCATTCATCTAGTCAAGCTCTTAGTAATCACATAAAAAATAGTCACTTTGTCAATTTGAGAAATTTAAGGAGGCTATCACATAGATCCTGAACTAGTAAAAGATTAAATGACTCAAGAGATACTAGATTAAATTCATAAAGGAAGCTTATTTTTTTTTAAATAGCTATCATTTGTAATCATTATCCACTCTGTTTTCTTAGATGATGTGACTGGAGAAGCCCATATCTCCCTGAGAAAAAGATACTAATCCTAACCCCTTTTGAAAATTCCAAAATACTTCATAACTGAAAGAAATGCTTTTAGACATTATCTCAAAAACTTCAGGTAGGAGGATTAAGCTAAAACTAGAAAAACAGGAAAATGGAAGAAAAGAAAAAATTTGTATTGATGAAGAGAAAGAATGCTATAAAAGAAAAAGGAAGTTATTAGTCATGTATTTCTTCTGAAGATGAAAATAGCCCATCTTTATGGGTTACATTGCCATTTTGTTATTTAAATAAAAAAGTAAAAAATGGTTTTATAAAGTAAAAAGCAAACTGTTTATAAATATATTCAAGTGATGATTTATTGAAATCCCTTTCCTAGAGAAAATACTTAGTCTTTCAAACCTGCTGATGATGGGAATATGGTGAAGGCAGTAGAGCTTTAGCTTGCTTGAACTACGGCAAGGAGTAAAGGAAACACAGAAATTGGGAGTGAGTCCAGGCAAGGGAGGGAGTGTGAAGGTAAGTATAATAGGAAGGTACTAAATATTTAGAATATATATATATATATGCCTAAATGACCATTTGACCAGGTTCTGCACTGGTGGGGTCCCTCAGCCTGGCCTGTGGCCATCGGGCTGAAACCGGCCTGATGCACAGATTCTTGCACCAGTGAAGTCCCTTGGCCTGGCCTGTGGGGATTGGGCCAAAACTCACAGTCTGACATTCCCCCCAGAGCGGTCCTGGATTGCGAGAGGGCACAGGCTAGGCAAAGGGACCCCACTGGGCCTCTAGTATTTTTATAACTAGCTAAGAAGTCACATAAACAAAGTTGTTATTTGAAGGCTTTTGTTTTATCTTTACAACTATATAAATGTTGCATATATGCACACACATAACAATTTTTAAATTTCTCCAAAATCTTCATATAGAATTTAATTTCAGGAAGTGCAGTATGCTTATCTTATTTTTATTCCACATTGAGAGATGGCTATAAAGAGCATTGAGAAAAAAATGAGAGACTTGGATTCTCATCATAGCTCAGCCACCAGTCTGTATCATGTTGGGAAGATCATTCAACCTTCCTCTATAGCAGTTTTTTCCTAACAACATAAGATAATTTTTTAAAACTTTAAATAATATTCTAGTTACATAGTACTAGGATTATATGAAAATGAAAGTGTATTGAGAATAAAAGTCCCAGAAATGTAAATTAAAAATAATATGGCGTGGCTGAAGTATCTCAGTGGTTGAGTACCAATCTATGAAACAGGAGGTCACAGTTCGATTCCTGGTCAGGGCACATGTCCAGGTTACATGCTCAATCCCCAGTACAGGGTGTGCAAGAGGCACTGATCCATGATTCTCTCTCATCATTAATGTTTCTCTCTCTCTCTCTCTCTCTCTCTCTCTCTCTCTCTCTCTTTCTCTCCTCTTTAAAATCAATAGAAATATATTTTAAAAAGTAATAAAGTAAAATAAAAAATAATTTTAGTATTTGGTGATGATGTGGAGAGACAGTGTTATAATCACCATTGTGGATCTGCCCAGCACATAAAAAATAATTTGAATCCATTTTTTTCTATTCTTAACTTTTCAAACTTACCTATCTTATCTTGCAAGATAGTGAAGAGATAGTGTGCAAAAATATCTTTACCATATAAATGGGTATATAGAGACCAGAAATCTTTAGTCTCATAAATAAATCAGTAGCAGAAAATACCAAGATGTAGTCATTATCTTAATTTGCTATATACTTTGCTGCCCACAGTATACTAGGCAAGAAGAAATCATTAGGATCACTCAAGAGCTGATCAATATTAGTTTTGAGGATCATTTATTGGTTGAACATTTCTCTTATAATATGAAGCATCAGTGCCTTCATTTTAACAGAGCTGATCCCTTACTAGGTGTCTGATCTTGAGCAACTCACTTCTCTCTGATTTAATGTGCCCTATCAATCCATAGGATATGATAATAGTACAATAGTAGTATTATTGTAAGGATTAATGAACTAATCATGTAAAGCTCAGAAAAATAAGTGGTACATAGCTTACATTTTTATTATTGTTGTTCTTATGTTCTCTTGGAAAGTAGCAAGTTTAAAAGAGAAACTATCATGCTAATTAATATATGATTTCCAAAATATTACCCTTTAATGTCTATTCATACTTCTTTATCCTTACTCTATCTCCAAATACTACCCTTAGAGAAGAGGGCAAGAACATCTGGCTTCTAAACACTGGCATCTCCTCTTATTTTCTCTAGACAATAATCCTATGTGAGTGTTGATAAATTGTTATTATTAAATCTTCCAGCTATTCTCAAGAGGATTATTTTTCAAAATACCTGAAATTTTAAATGAATAACCTTTAGCATCATAAAAATCTGGGCTCCCAGAGTAGTACTTTGTTCATATCCCCTATAAAAACTTTACTGACTGCATTGTAATTTTTCAGTTTATATATTGGCCAACATATAACAGAAATACTAAGTTCCTCAAAGTCATGAAAGCATGCCTCACTTGAATGTCCATCTAGTGGATAGGATAGCTCCTGGCACACTAGGATCCTTAATATGCATTTATTGAATGAATGAATGAATGAATGAATGAATGATAAAATAGATTTTCAAATAAATAAATACATTAATTGCTGACTTAGTAGAAAAAAATTATCAAATCCTTCCAAATAAAATTATTTTATATTTCATTTGGTGTTTTCTGAAGCTACTTCATTATTTCTAATTTTGTTTCCTGGAACTTCTTAAAATACCTATTCTATCCATATTAATTTCAAATAAGAGGCTCTTTGCTTTTAAGTTTCTTATTTACTTCCAAAGTAATTGCTAATACCAATTCTAATCCCTTCAAAATGAAACATCTCAGGCCCTATCTTCCCCACCTTCTTCACAGTGGGCATCTTGAAAAAACATCATAAGTTTTTTTTTTCCTGATTTCATCATTTCAAGGGTGACAGGATTGAAATTTTTGGAAAGTTATTTTAATTATTTGGCACTCTGAAGACCCATAAACCAGGACAACCTTCTCTGTTTGAGATTGTTTAAGAAGGTTTATTCTTAAGTATGAGATGACCAAGATATCTTCTCAACGCTCTTTTCAGCCTTAAGTTTAAATAGGTTAGTTGTGGGTGTCAAGCAAGAAAAGAAAGTTTGCTAACTCTATGTTTAAGATCTGCTGTATTCAATCTCTACATTTTCTAACACTTTTCCTTACTGAAGATTTTCTGACTTCTTAACACTATTACATGAAGATTTTATATAGTTATTCCAATCATTATATTCATCACATTGTCCTCCAAATAGAGTGGTTGATGTAAATATTATTACACCATTTCTCCACCTACCAATTATTGGTGCTAGTCTTGATGCAGTCAGGAACAATAGAGGAGGTAGACGATGCCTTTCCACCCATCCACACAGAAAGCTTTGTCTTCTATATTGGTATATATCAGTTCCTTCCTTGTTGTAACAATGAGTTAACTAGCACCATGGATTGTGAATAGGAAAGTCATTTCTCAGGAGGCCAGGTCCACCCAGCTAGGAATCAAAACCCTGAGGGAATAATTTAAAAGTTGATGTGTGCTTCAAACAAGGGCCCTAGAAACACAACATTTGCATTGCCCAGAACAAGATAAATGATTAATTTCCTTGGATGGGGAGAGGAAAATATTATGATGTGTGATATGCCCCTTAAAATATGATGTGCATTTCCCATTCTACTGTCCCAAAGTACTGTATTGCTTAAAGATGTTGTATACTTAGGAAAAAGAAATCTTTTCAAAACTAATATACTACATAAACTGCTTCAACAGTTTAAACATGGTTGTAATAAAGTCCTTAAATAATAACTCATTATTTCTTTTATCCAATGTCTTATTCAATGTGCTTGCTCATTATCTACTACATGAGGCAAGGCATGTAATAATGAACAAGAAATAGTCCTGTTTCCCTAAAGCAACCTATAATTAACTCTCCCACCTATGAATCTACAAATACTTGTCTGTATCTCTGATCTAGAAATATTCTATGAAATATAAAATTAGGTTCTATCTCAATTTTCTATCAATACAATCTCCACCTAAAATCTTTCAGAAATTTGTCCTCTAAAGTGATCTCCAAATTATGCTCTCAATGATCATACTTGACGTTTATAAATGAGGATAAGAATTACCTTGTGATTTAAAAAATTGTATTCTCAGTGATCCACTAAAGTCTATCAGATATTTTCCAATAACTTCTGATGCCTTGTGAGATGGAAAGAGTCAGAGAGAACTTAAATGTAATTTGTTTTGAATGAATTCAACAGAACAAATCTGAACAAATGTGTTTTTATTATTTTTTAAATAAGTCTTTATTGTTCAGATTATTATAGTTGTTCCTCTTTGTTCTCCCCATAGCTCTCCTCCACCCAGTTCTCACCTATCCCTATGGCCTTACCTCCCATTGTCTTAGTCCATAGGTGTTCAAATTTTTGTCCAGTCTCTTCCCGTGCCCCCCACATGCTTTTCACCCTGAGAATATGAGTCCATTCCTTTTCTATGCCCCTGATTCTATTATATTCACCAGTTTATCTGTTCATCATATTTTTATTCACCCAATTTTTTAATGTAATAAATCTTTATTGTTCAGATTATTACTATTGTTCCTCTTTTTTCCCCCATAGCTCCCCTCCACCCGGTTCCCACCCTACACTCTGCCTTTACTTCACCCCCATTATCCTAAATCCATAGGTGTACGATTTTTGTCCAGTCTCTTCCTGCACCCCACTCACACTCTTACCCCCTGAGAATTGTCAGTCAATCCCTTTCTATGCCTCTGATTCTATTATATTCACCAGTTTATTCTCGTCATCAGATCTTTTATTCACTTGATTTTTAGATTCACTTGGTGATAGATAATGTAATTTTGTTCATAATTTTTATCCTTACCTTTTTATTTTTCTTCCTCTTCTTAAAGAGTACCTTTCAATATTTCTTATAATACTGGTTTGGAGGGGATGAACTCCTTTAGCTTTTTCTTTTCTGTGAAGCTCTTTATCTGACCTTCAATTCTGAATGATACCTTTGCTGGGTAGAGTAATCTTGGTTGTAGGTTCTTGCTATTCAACACGTTGAATATTTCTTGCCACTCCTGTCTGGACTGCATCGTTTCTGTTGAGAAATCAGCTGACAGTTGTATGGGTGCTCCCTTGTAGGTAATGAACTGTTTTTCTCTTGCTGCTTTTAATATTCTCTCTTTGTCTTTTGCTCTTGGGATTTTAATTATGATGTGTCTTGGTGTGGTCCTCTTTGGATTCCTTTTATGTGGGGTTCTGTGTGCTTCCTGGACTTGTAAGTCTATTTCTTTTACCAGATGTGAGAAGTTTTCAGTCATTATTTGCTTAAACAGGTTTTCAATATCTTGCTCTCTCTCTTCTTCTGGCACCCCCACAATTCTGATGTTGGTACGCTTGAAGCTGTCCCAGAGGCTCCTTACATTATCTTCACATTTTTGGATTCTTTTCTCTTCTTACTTTTCCAGTTGAATGTTTTCTGCTTCTTTATATTTCAAATTTTTGACTTGATTGTTGCCTTCCTCTAGTCTGCTGTTAGGACTCTGTATAATATTTTTTATTTCAGTCAGTGTCTCTAGTTGGTCCTTTTTCATCTTCTCTAGGCTCTCACTAACTTTATCCAACTTTTCTAGGATATTCTTGAAAAACCTTATAAGCATGGTTTTGAACTCTATATCCAGTCGTTTTCTTTTCCTCCATTTCTTTTATTTGTGATCCCTTCCCTTGTCTAGGCATTTGCACTATGCTGGGAGAACTTCTGTGTTGGATTCAGCCTTATGATATCAGACTTGAAAAACTGCAGAAGACTCTCTGTTGAGATTGGGATGGGTGGAGTCTCAGGGCTTAAGGGCCTGCCTTGCCTTCCAGTCGGCCCTGCCCTCCACATCCCCTGAGTCTCACGTGACTGGGTAATCGCTGGAGCGGTCCCTGTGCACACGCGTGCTCTCTCTCTTGCAGTGCCTCTAGACTGCTACCCCTCCACCTCCCCTGTACTCTGGGATCACACGAGTCTGGGTCCCTTGGGTTTTGCCCGAAACTGGGGTTTAGTGGAGTTAGAAGTGGCACAGTTGGGAGAGTCTGTCTCCCGCCCACTCGTGCAAGCCAGCAGCAAAATCAGTTGTCTGTCCTCTGCGCAGTGGCGTGCGTGCCATCAGACTTCTGATCTTTGGTGACTCCCCTAAATTTCTATGCACTTCTTCCTCTTCACAGTCCAAACTCCCCCCATATGAGTTTTGGCTGGATCTGGGGTTTAGTGTCGTAGGATAAGAAGTTCAATGCCTTTGAGAGTCTCCGTCTCCCTCCCGCCAGAGAAAGGCAGCAGCCAGGTACTTCGGCACCCACTCTCTCCATGCATGTCTCTGTACCTCAGCTTTTTTTCGCATCTCCTCTGGGTCTCTGTGAGCCCATCTCTTTCCTTCTAGTTGTAGAATTTCCACTCATCCAGCTTTCCTGTGGTTCTTGATGCTGTCTGTTCTGTCTTTTAGTTGTAGTTTTGAAATTGTTGTGCGTGACAGCAGTGTAGGTGTTTACCTATGCCGCCATCTTGGATTCTCCCCCTGCCCCCTGTATATTATTCTTTATTTCAGTCAGAATCTGCTTAATTTCTGACTGGTCCTTTTACTTTTTTTTTTTTTTTTTTTTTTTTTTTTTTTTTTTTTTTTTTTTTTTTTTTTTTTTTTTTTTTTTTTTTTTTTTTTTTTTTTTTTTTTTTTTTTTTTTTGCATTCTCACTAAGATCCTTGGAAGTCTCACTAAGACCTTTGGAGGTTTCTAGCAGATTCTTGAGTAACCTTATAACTGTGGTTTTGAACTCTATATCCTGTATTTTGCTTTCTTCTACTTCTTTCATTTGTGACATGTTTCCTTGTCTCCTCATTTTTACTACTTCCTTGTATCTCTTTCTATGTATTGGGTAGAGCTGCTATGTCTCCTTGCATTGATAGAGTAGCCTTGTGTAGTAAGCATTTTGTAGAGCCCAGTGGCTAAGCCTCCCCAGTCACCTGAGTTGAGCCCTCTAGATGTTCCCCTTTGTTGGCTATGAGCACAGTTTTGTTGTAGTTGAGACTTGATTGCTGTTGATGTCGCTGGGAGGAATTGACGTCAAGGACAATTGCCTATGCGGACCAGCTGTGTCTACAGTGGAAGAGCTGCTATACAAGAGACACCCCTATGAACAAGACTTGCTTCAGGGGGCTTTGGTGCTCACTGATTCTGCCCCTTGAGTGTGTCTTTTATGGATGTGTAGAGTTGTAATCTGATATGTTTTGACACTGACCTTTGGGTACACTGGTTCTTGGGCCTCTAGGAAGGTACAAAGTCAGCCACTGCCTGGAGCCACCCAGCAGGAGTTACAGAAAGACTGCAGATTTCTGCTCTTTGTATTGAGTTTTCAAGTGCTCAGATGAGGCCCAGCTATAAACAAGGCAGTCTGGTGCTGGTGCCAGGTTTGGGGCCTTTTATTGATAGGATTGGGGCTCCCCAACCCAGCTGCAGTTAATTTGATTTTAGCCTGAGCAAGGACTGCATTGTATCAGATAGAAACTGACTGAACTGTATTTACATTATATATTTTGCTATTTCCTTTAAGTAAAAGAAACTCACCATATACCTCTTTGTTCATGGAATAATTGCAAAATACTTTTTGGGAACATAAAGAATATAAAGACAATAAGTCAATAACTATCATGAAAATAAAGCTAGATAATTTGGATAAGCCTATTCAGTAAATAAAAACTATTGAAATATAAAAAAAAAAACATTGAGTTTAGTTGATAATAATGTATCAGTATTGGCTCATTAATTGTGACAAATATATCAGAGTAATATAAGATGTCAACAAAAGGAGAAATGGAGTTAGGTATGCAGAAACTCTATGTAATATTTTTGCAACTTTTCTATGAATTTAAAATTATTCTAAAAATGTTTTTAATTATTTAAATTTAAAAATGATTGTCTCTTTGTTTTCTATTATACTCAATTCTACTATAATTTTTATTATTTCATTTCTGCTGCTGACTTCAGGCTGCTTTTATTCTTCTTTTTCTAGTTCTTTAAGATGTAATATTATAGTGTTTATTTGAGGTTTTTCTTGTTTCTTGAAATAGGCCTGAAATGAGATAAACTTCCCTCTTAATACTGCTTTGCATACCAAAAGTTTTTATATATTGTATTGTTATTCTCATTTGTCTCTCTATATATTTTGATCTCATCTTTTATTTTTTTCTTTGACACATTTTTAATAGCATGTGGCTTAATCTCCACATATTTGTGGGGGACTTTTACTTCCTTTTTGAAGTTCATTTCTAATTTTAAAGTTTTGTAGTTGGCAAATATGCTTGGTATGATTTCAATCTCATTAAAATTTTTGAGGCTAATTTTGTGTGGCAACAAAGCAAAAAATAAATGAATGGGGATATATCAAACTAAAAAGTTCTTCCCAGCAAAGGAAACTGACAACAAAACAAAAAGGCAACCAATCAAATGAGAGAATATATTTACAAACAACAGCTAAAACAGGAGTTAATATTCAAAACATATAAAGAACTCATACAACTCAAACAAATAAACCATCCAAATAAAAAAGAAAATGGATAGAGTACCTGAGCAGATATTTATCCCAAGAACACAGAATATTTAATTTTTAAAAAGTGGGATGTTATTGGAAGCCTGAGAATCTACAATTGTGGCACCCACTGAGCAGCTGCAAACCCTAAACACTGGTCCCCAATTGGCACAAACATGCAGATTCAGAGGAGCTCTACACTCCACCACAGAAATATCAGATTTTGCCTGGGATGAGGACAGAGAGCACTATATAACCAGACACCTGGAGAAGAGAAATCATAGGAAGACAGAGAAACAGCCTGAAAATAAAAGAAAAGCTGGCATCACCAGAAAAGGAAGTAAATGAAATGGAAACAAGCAACCTACCAAAGAAAAAATTCAGAGAAATAATCATAAGGTGGCTGAAAAAAATAAAAGACAAATTCGACAATATGAGTAAGAACCAAGAAGAAATGAAAAAGAACCAAGAAGAAATGAAAAATAACATCACTGCTATAAAGAACTCAATGGAAAGCATCAAAAGTAGACTAGAAGAAGTAGAAGACTGCATTAGTGAGCTAAAAAACAAGGTAGGAAAAAACACCCAAGTAGAGCAGCTTCAAGAAAAAAATAAAAATAAAAAGCAGGAGGAGAGCATAAGGGAACTTTGGGACAACAGCAAATAAAACAGTATCCACATAATAGGTGTGTCAGAAGAAGAGGAAACTGAGCAAGGGATAGAAAACCTGTTTGAAGAAAATAAAGACAGAAAACTTCCCTGATATAGGGAAGAAAAAAGCCACACAAATCCAAGAAGCTCACAGAGTCCCAAGAAAAATGAACCCAAAAAACCGACACCAAGGCACATTATAATTAAACTGCCAAACACCAAAGACAAAGTAAGAATCTTAAAAGTGGCCAGAGAGAGACAGAAAGTTACCTACAAAGGAACCCCCATCAGACTAGTTACTGATTTCTCAACAGAAACTCGTCAGTCCAGAAGGGAATGGAATGAAATATACAAAGTCATGCAAATGAAGGATCTGAATCCAAGAATTCTGTACACAGCAAGGCTATCAATCAAAATTGAAGGTGAAATCAAAGCTTCATAGACAGAAAAGGACTAAGGGAATTTATTACCACTAAACAAGCAATGCAAAAAATGCTAAAGGGTCTGCTGTAACAAAAAAAGAAAGAAAGAAAGAAAGAAAGAAAGAAAGAAAGAAAGAAAGAAAGAAAGAAAGAAAGAAAGAAAGAAAGGAAGGAAGGAAGGAAGGAAGGAAGGAAGGAAGGAAGGAAGGAAGAAAGAAAGAAAGAAAGAAAGAAAGAAAGAAGAAAGGAAGGAAGGAAGGAAGGAAGGAAGGAAGGGAAGAAGGGACACAGGAGTTAAATAAAAATGGTGACAAATAGGTACCTATCAATAATAACTTTAAATGTAAATGGATTAAATGCCCCAATCAAGACAGAGTAATGGATTCAGTAAGACAACACAACCCATACATCTGCTGTCTACAAGAAACCTACCTCAGAAAAAAAATGCACACAGAGTAAAGGTGAAGGCATGGAAAAAGGTTTTTTCAGGAAAATGCAAATGAAAAAAGAATAACTGGGTTAGCAATACTTATATCTAACAAATTAGATTTCCAAGTGAAGGACATAACAAGAGATAAGGAAGGCCACTTCATAATACTAAAAGTAACAATCCAACAAGAAGAAATAAGTCTGGTAAACATACACGCACCCAGTACAGAAGCACCCAAATACATAAAAAAAACAACTCCTGGATGATATCAAGGAAGAGATGGACAGCAATACAATCATGGTAAAAGACTTTAATACCCGACTATCACCATTGGACAAATCCTCTAAACAAAAAAAATCAGGAAAGAAACATCAATTCTAAGTGACTCACTAGACCAGTTGGAATTAGGTGACATCTTCAGAATATTTCAACCCAAAGCCACAGAATATACATTCTTCTCAAATGCACTTAGATCATTTTCAAAGATAGACCATATGTTGTGTCATAGGCAAAGTCTCTTCAAATTCAAGAAGATAGAAATCATATCAAGCATCTTCTCAGATCACAGTGGCATAAAAGTGGAAATCTACTACAATAAAAACAATCCAAAGAGATCAAACACATGGAATCTAAACAGCATGCTATTAAACAATGACTGGTTACCAGAAAGATCAAGGAAGAAATTTAGAAAACATCATGGCAACAAATGACAATGACAACACAACAATACAAAATCTATGGGACACAGTCAAAGCAGTCTTGAGAGGGAAGTTCATAGCTGTACAAGCCTACTACAAAAAAAAAGCACACACACACAAAAAAAAACAAGAAACAATGGTAATAAATTACCTAACCCTACAACTCAAAGAGCTAGAACGAGAGCAATAAGAAAAACCCAGTGTAAGCAGAAGGAAGGAAATAATAAAGATCAGAGAGGAGATAAATGATATTGAGACCAAAGAAACAATACAAAAGATCAACAAAACCAAGAGCTGGTTCTTTTCAAGGATAAACAAGATTGATGAACCTCTAGCCAGGCTCACCAAGAAGCATTGAGAAGATCCAAATAAACTAAATCAGAAATGAAAGAGGTGAATTAACAAGACCCCACTGAAATACAAAGAATTGTTTTAAAATACTGTGAACAACTCTGTTCCAACAAACTGGATAACCTGGAGGGAATGGACATATTCCTAGAAAAATACAATCTTCCAACATTCAAAAAGGAAGAATCTAAACATCTCAATATGTCAATAACTCTAGAAGAAATTGAAGCAGTAATCAAAAAGCTTCCAGGAAACAAAAGCCCGGGGCCAGATGGCCTCACAGGGGAGTTTTACCAAACATTCAAGGAAGAACTAAAACCTATACTCCTCCGACTATTCCAAAAAATTTAATTTTAAAAAAAGGACTTATAAATGTGACTTTTTACATAGTTTTGTGAAAGCATATACTATCACCTAACATGAAATGTCTTGTTTTGATTCTGATTTTAATATGGATGGGGGAGTTAGGGCTTTTATTGACACATGGCAAGGTTCTGGAATCAAAAGCTCTATTTCATCCTTTTGTCCAGTCGTTCTCTAAGCTCAAACAATTGTGCAGTCTTCTTTCAGTTTCTATTTCCTTTTTGATGACACAGAACAATTAGCAATAACAACATAAGTAGTCAATTGAGTTCTGACCATATGCAGACACACTTATTAGAGCTTAACAATTATTAGTTTGTTTAATGCTGAGAATCCTGTGATGCAGATATTATTGTTTATTTTACAGTCAAATGTGTTCTGAGAGGTTAAGTCACTTGCCCTCTGGGAAGTGATGGAATTGGATCATGATGAGGCTACCTGACTCCAGAATTCATGCTTCTGATCTCTCTGCTCTACTCCCGCAGTCATCTAGGCTCACATATTGTTTTAGTGTGCTATTTATCTTCCTCTTGTGAATAATGAGAGGTCTTTAATTAGATATTTCAGTAGTCGTTGATGCATGGAGGAACACCTAAATGAAAAGATGTCTCCCACATTTCCAGGAACGTAGAAGACACTTAGCAAACACTTGTTAGATTAATAAATGGATAATAAATTAAAATGAATATTAAGACATTCAAAAAACATTATGAGTTATCTATTAGAGGAACATCTTGCAGAAAATGCTTTTTTCTAAATTAGGGGTAAATATGATGGCATGCTGATTTCTTTCCAATAATACTTCCCAGTTTCTAAGAATTTTAGAGAGAAAAACTTTTTCTTCTAAAAATCCCAAGTTGTTCCTTATAAAACTATATTAAAGGGTAATTGGTAAATAACTATTTATTAAATATTTAGGTCATTTTCATATAATTTTGCACAATTTACTCAAAGTTGGGGCAAGGGAAGTGGTATTGTGTTGTTATATTGGACCACTAAGTATTGTTGTTTTGAACTGCTAACACAGCACAAAAACAATAACAAATAAAACACTACTTTTCCTTGTTATTATAGGCCTCTTTACTATTATTTCCCTCACTATTATAGGCTCATTGACAGTGTGTAGTCTGAAGCTAGACTATAAATATTCATTCTTAATTCCATGAGTTCTGAAAATATGAAGTCAATAATCTTCTTATAATCACATAAAACAGGCTTGTCTTTTGTCTCCTTTCAGTTATTTCAGTAGCCCAAGGACCACAAGAGCTGGAAAGAAGGGGAAGACTAACCCCAAATATCTGTGGGACTCAGAACAAGAATACAAATAGAACCCAGGTACATATATCTAAAAACTATAAATAAAGTAATAAACTATAAATGTCTTATCTCTGACAAAGCCTGAAAACATACTGAGAATAGTGTTCTCATACTCTTGTAATTACTGGAAGTCCAGTTTCAAATTTAAAATCTATAGACTCTTTGAAATATACAACAGGCAGTGTGGGTAGAGCAAGTGTTGGTTCTCAGTCCCTAGCCCGACTCTTCTCTTGTTTCCACATCTCAACACAAGAAGTCTCCATGTATGAAGGTGGACTCTGCATCCCAGATAGTTCTACCCACACTCTTTACATACAGTGTCCCTCAGCTACAGGTGCATCCACATCAGTATGATCCAACTTCAGGAGGACAGGCTCAAGGAAGAGACTCAGGCAGACCCTGGAAGTGAGCTCAGAGCATTTGAGCAGGGAACTCTATAGATAATATCAATCATGTACAGTCTAAAGAACAGAAATGTTAACAGCTTATTAATTAAGACAATTAATATTGACAATTGATCAAGTAAGTATTGGAGGATTGAAAATGCCAAGAGGAATATACAAAGTTCTTGTTTTTCTGAATATTATGCTACCAATCCCAGCTATCAGCAAGACATTTAAAATCATTTCCTAACAACTTAAGTTTTGCTGTGAAAGAAGGATATTAGGAGAATGAGGTTTTGCAGTCAGCTGATACAAAAAGAAAGCCTGTTCCCGCAATGTGCCTGGCTGGCTCACAGCATCACTTAAGCCTTCCTGCCAGCCCATGTGCTCCTTTCTGTCTGGAAGCTTCCTGCTGTCTGCTCTTCTGGGTATTAACTGTGGGCAAGGGATTTCTGTGGAAATGCTGTGGAGTGAACGAGAAAGAGGAGAGTGTGATCCATACCAGGGATGCCACTCTCATCCTCACTCATTCTCTAAAGAAATCATCCAAGTTGTAGCCTTGTTCCTGGTCTGTTAATAGTCTTTCTGTATCAATACATATATACAAATATACATACAGATATATACATGTTTTCTTAAACATAAAGTCACTAACTTCCAGGACAAAAATGAAAGTCCATTCTTTATTTCAGTGTAAAGAAATCTCTTAGGAGTTGAAGGGTATTACAAATTGCATAGTAAAATGCTAGTATTAGGTGGGATTTTTGAATTTTTTTTCCTGAGGTATGTTTTTCAGCTAAGCAATCAGAAAAGTCTCTCCATAGCAAATGATTAAGAAATAAAGCAAATATAAAAATACTCCTAAAAGTGCATCATCATATTATTATCCTATATAATAAAAGCCCAGTGACTGAAACAGCGGAATGACCAGAATGACCAGAGAACAGAACAACCAGGCCCCTTGCCCAGGCTGGCCTTGCCCTCAGTGGGTACCCGCACCCTGATTGCAAGTATGTTCAGCCTTCAAACTGCCTGCAGCCATCACTCCAGCCAGCTCCACCCCTCAGTGGGGACCCGCACCTAGATTGGGGGCATGGCCAGCCTGCAAACCACCTGCAGCCCCTCATCCCAGCTGGCCCTATCCCCAAGCAGAGACCCCTACTCCAAATCGGGGTGCCCATCAGGCAGGCCAGCCAGCCCCCACCCATGCACCAGACCTCTATTTTTGTAAATAAACTCAGATTTGTTAGGTATCTTGCTCAAGGTCACTTAGGAAAAATGTAGTACTGCTGGACCAGTCACTATGAAGTGCACTGACTATCTCTTAGACCCTTTCCCCAACTGGCAGTCTCCAATTGCCTGATGGTGAATGGGCACCTGAGGGTGGTGGTGGGGGAAGAGGGCAGTGCTAAGCCAAGGCCCCTGCCCTGCCGGTCACCTCATATACAGAGGGCAACCCACAGCAGGGGGCGGGGGTGGGGGAGACCTGGGACAGCTGCAGGCAGCCAAGGAAGATGGCCCTGATTTCAGGACAGGCCTATGGACTATACTCACGCATGAATTTTGTGCTCCAGGCCTCTCATTTAGTAAATAAATTCCTTTCACTAGCCAGAAAGTTGCAAAAAGCCTTATATCAGAAATAGATAACCTTAAGTATAAATGATTAAGGGAAAGTTTTTAGGGACATCCTAGTTCTGGAGCTCCTATACAAATATAGTCAAAATTAAGCAATTACTTCAAGTACTTGAGATAAATACTCTTTCTGTGGAGAAAAGGATTAGCTTAATCTTAACTATATACAATTACTAGCTTTCCTGGTTGACTACATTTTTCCTAAATGACCTTGAGCAAGATACCTAACAAATGTGAGTTTATTTATAAAAATGAAGTTGAATAATATTACCTATTCCTCAAAGCACTTTTGAGACTGGGAGGTAATAACTATGATAACCTCAAGGACAGGGATAGCTCATTTCTTCATTTTTTTTCTTTAGACTTTGTAGCTCTTAAATATTATAATCAGTTAAAGAATCATGTTATCAACTTTCCCTCACCATCACCACTCAAAGAAAACCTCGAGATGAATTGGGGTGCCTCTTCTAGAGCAGAATACTAAAACGCTGCCATCACCCAGTACTCCCAGACTCCCTTTTTCACACATAAAGTCTGTGAGTTGTTCAACTGCATTTCTAAAACTTAGCACAATACAGAGCACAATTCCTGGGTGATCACTCTTACACAGGGAGTCGGTGATGTTTTCAGGCTTCATTGGAGACAAGACAAAAGGGAGTCACATTGCTTTTGAAAAAGACTCTGATGAGACATCAGAAGGAACTTCCTGATACCAAACCCTGGATTCTGAAACCCTGGAGAGCAGGACACCAAAGGAGATGTGATATCTTCTATCACTTGAATATTGTTTAATATGAATTAAATAAAGGAAGACTACTAATAGGCAAAGGATAGAAGAATTGATCTTTCAAGGCATCCTCTTGCCTCTAGTATTCAATTAATTACTGCTATTATTTGTGGGGCAATAAGCACTCCTCTATTCCTTGCTTAATAGTCAACACCTGAGACAGTCATCTATAACTCCAGCTATAATCAAGAGAGATAATTTTATGCTGGTTTCTCTTTTCTACCAAAGTCACCAAATTGATTTTCATGCATGTACTCAGGTACAGGATGAGTTAAGAGTGTCCGAAGAAAGAGTATGGTTTCTAAATCACCTCTTCCTACTCATCCTTTAACATGGCAGCAGCAGGATGCCACAGGCTTTTTGCTCAGTTTCTTTATGGCTGTCTTCATTTCAGCATTTCTGAGTGTGTAGATGAGGGGGTTCAACATAGGTGTGATCACCGTGTAAAAGACAGAGAATACCTTATCCACAGAGAAGCTGCAGAAGGGCCTCAGGTAGATGAATACACATGGCACGAAGATGAGGCTGACCACTGTTAAGTGGGAGGCACAGGTAGAGAGTGCCTTTCTCTGGCTCTGGCGGAATCGAGTTCTCAAGGTGATGAGGATGACAGCATAAGAGAAGAGCAAGACCAAGAAGCAGACAAGAGACAGCAGACCGCTGTTTGAAACCATCAGTACCTCTACCACATATGTGTCCATGCAGGCTAGCTTAATGACCTGTGGGACATCACAGTAGAAGTTGTCCAATTCATTGGGGCCACAGAAGGAGAGCTGGATGACTAGTATGACCTGTGTGATGGAGTGGATAAAGCCCCCACACCAGCAGGCAAAAACCAACTGAAAGCAGAGTTGGCAGTTCATGACTGTTAGGTAGTGCAAAGGGTTACATATGGCAATATACCTATCATAGGCCATGACAGTCAGCAGAAACATCTCCGTGGCTCCCAGAAAGTGCAGGAAGTAGATTTGAGCTAGGCATCCTGGAAAAGAGATGATGTTGTCCTGCCGTAGAAAATCCCCTAACATCTTGGGCACGGTAACACAGCTCAGACATAGGTCAATGAAGGACAGATGGCCCAAAAAATAGTACATAGGATATTGGAGTAAGTGGGCATCAGCTCGCACTGTTACCACTATCAAGAGGTTTCCCAGGACAATGACCATGTAAAACAACAAAAATAAAAAGAAGAGAAATAGCTGCAGCTCCCACGAGGGTGACAGGCCCAGAAGAACAAATTCTGTCACCTTTGAATTGTTTTCTTTTTTCATTAAGTCAAGAATACCAAGTGACCTAGAAGAATTAAATTGGAACAAGAAAGGTTTAAGTTAGACAAAAGGGGGGAAAGTCATCAGATTTTGAATCTGGTGTTTATAAATCATATTCTGAGACTGACAATTTAAGCAACTTCTGTGAGGTAGGAAATGTACATTTCTATATAAATAGAACAAGGAATATTTTGTTTCTCGTCCAACTTTTTATTCCTGCAATGCCTTTAAATTGTATTTACAACAAACTAGGAAGATAGACAATGACTTGGGCATGAAATGATGAGAGCATAAAAATAATTTAATTTTTTAAATATTCTTTAAGGACAGGAGTTCTGGAATGAAGTATCTGGATCCAATGCCCAATTCTAATGCACCAATGGAGTAATCTCAGGCAAGGTATTAAACCTGAGTGTTAGTCTTTTTTTTTTTTCAGACTAACACAGGGATAATAATATATCCCAAAGTTGCTTCGAGAATTAAATATAGTCTGTCTTTGAACAACAAACACTTTCCCCAAAAAATAACTAAGTCCCTCAAAGTAAGGAAATATTTATTATTTGCCTTTGTACTGATAACATAGTGCTTACTGCATCATAATTTGTCAAATTGATGGGAGAGTATTTTATGCTCTGAATTACAATGTACAAACGGTAGTAGTTATTTAAAATGATCATGTTAAGAAACAAATTATTTAGGAAAATTGGGAAGTTTGTAGAGATTAGGTTAGAAGAAATAAAATCTTTACCTTTAAAGTTTAGGAAAACAACAAATTCAGGATGAGTAGGATAGTTGCTGGGATACACTAATTATCAAAATAAAAAAACATTGAGGTATGTACAAAAGAGGCTCACCATGAACCATTTTATAGGGAAGGATAATAAGAGAAATGAGAATTATGCTGCTTTTGGACTTTTCAACACCTATAAATCCACTTAAGAGAAATAAATAACATACTAAAATATATATCCATTACTCCTGCTCTACACCTATAGCCACCCTCAACATGAGGTTGGAATATTTTGGATTACAAATGAAAAATCAGAAAACATTGATACATTTTTTCCATTGAAATGATTAAGATTAGTAGAGGCTGTCTGTTCAGATTAGGATATTTTCTATCTAGAACTAGCTCTAGGCAAAATGTCAAGTGAGAAAGAATTTGACACAAGGTATGCTACCAATTTTCCACATGTCAATTATACCTGAGTAAAATGTTTCTCATTGGTTTCTATCTCAACCATACATCCTGGAGTGGGCTAGGCTGGATGATATATACGGAGTTATCACTGGAAACTGTAGAAGCAGAAATACCCTTCAAGGTGCTACAAAGCCTTAATACAATACCCAACACTTCTGGCAACACATCAACATTTTATCTAATTGGTGCCTGGATCTTATACAGAAAATACAGCTATTGTCATTAGCAATTTAATATTTTTATAAATTGCTGCTGTTGGAATACAATTTTTAATTGTTACAAAATGTAATTCTCAAGCAAATCGGTGATGAATACATGTCAAAAATTACACTTGAGCCCTAGCGTGGCTCAGTTGGCTAGAGCATTGCTCTGTACATTGAAAGTTCGCTGGTTTAATTCCAAGTTAGGACACATTCCCAGTTTGCAGGCTCAACTCGCTGTTGGCAGCTGATAGACATTTTCCTCTCACAGCTATGTTTCTCTTTCTCCCTCTCCCTTCCTCTCTAAAAAAAAAAAAAAAAAAAATTTAATCAATAAAATTGTTTTTAAAAACTGCATCTAACCCTGTAAAAGGGATGGTAAGATGAGAAAGTCAATTCAAAAGACTTGTGTGACTTTATATGCTCAGAGTATAAAAAAAGAACACTGAAGTAAGTTATATGTAAATCAGTTAAAGTCCTAATGGGCAATACAGCAATACAACCTTAACCTTTGGGATTCTCTTTTCTGCTATATTAAAAAGGAAATTAACATAATTTAGCAATTTTCTCTTACCTCTATTGTATGACATCAGAGATCCCAGCATTAGGAAGGACTAAGTTAAACAAAATTACATTCCCTAGAGTTAATGACCTTGAGTAAGCTTGTTAAACAATATTTTAATGTGATTGGAAGATGGCTGCCAATGGGAAGGAAGACTGCAAGATAATGTGTGAGTGAGAAAACAAAGGGAGAGTGTGTGGTTGCAAGGGAGTGTTTGTTGGTGAGTTGAGGGACAGCCATACACCAGGAAACTGTAGGGGACTACTGAACAGGGTTCCCCTGACTAGGCAGCCCCCATTGCAGCTGGGTTCCCTCAGACAGAGACTGAACCATCTTGAAGGGGAAAGTGGATATTATCAGAAACCTGAAAAGCCCAGGGAATCTACAACTACGGCACTCACCAAAAAGTTGCGAACCCAAGAACACCGGTCCCCAATTGGCGCAAGCACACAGATTCAGAGGAGCTCAACACTCACTCACTGAAAGATCAGATTTCACCTGGGATAGATGAGGTCTGTGGTCCCAGCAGGAGAGAGAAATACGCACGCGGGAGCTGGAGACCTGGGGAAGTCTATGCCTAGAAAAATCAGTGGCTGTTGGGGCTGGCATGATCCATGAATGTGGAAAGGGGTCCACAGAGCTGCTAATAAAAGGGAACTCTAAAAAGCAGCCCATTTTGATCTGGTCGCAAAAGGACAGCCTAGAGGGAAAAAAAAATGTCAGTGAATAGACATACATATTCCGAGCCTTGTCCCAGAGTAGAGAGAGGGAACAACTGAGGAATGCTTGGGGAGTGTTTGTTGGCAAGTTGAGTGACAGCTATACTACAGGAGAAGGTGGGGGACTGCTGGATGGGGCTCTCCTGACCGGGCAGCCTCTACTGTTGCTGGGTACCCTCCCAGAGCTGACACCTTGGAAGTGGAAACCATGCCATCTTGAAGGGGAGGGTGGATGTTATCAGAGCCTGAGAATATACAACTGTGGCACCTACTGAGCAGCTGCAAACTCCAGAACTCCGATCTCTAATTGGTGCTCTACACTCCACCACGAAAAGGTCAGATTTATCCTAGGATGAGGTGAGATCTCTGGTCCCACAGGACAGAGAAACATGTGCACTGTGGGAGCTAGAGGACCAGGGGAGTCTGTGCCTGGAGAGATCCATGGCTGTAGGAGCTGGTATGATCCATGAATGTGGAAGGGGGTCCTCAGAGCTGCTAACAGAGGGGATCTCTAGAAAGCAACCCATTTTCATCTGATGCAGTGGGACAGCCTGGGAGTTTTAAAACTGTGCTAGCTGCTTGGACACAAGAGGGAAGAGGAGTTCACGCACTTGTGCTCTTTCCTCTTTTGATTGCTAAGCCCAATACATAGGATCACACAGTTGGGGACACTCTAGGAGACAGCATGGAAAAGTTGTTTTTCTGGAATCTGGGGATCAAAGCAAGGAGTGACCATCAGAAAACCAGCTCTGGGGCAACCCACTCCTACAAACCTGTATTGAATGTGACAGGGAAAGCAGGATCTAAGCACAGGCTAGAGAGGACCTATAGTCTCAGAGGTCAATTCAGAAACACTGCCACCCAGGGGATGAATCACAAGTTGACTCTTGTGTAGTCACAAATAAAGGAATAAAGAAATTAAGACACACTGCCTGCTTAAAAAACAGAACTGGCTTACAACACTGAGGAGCAGTGGGATTCAGGAAACTACAATACTGCCCTGACTAGGAAACAGGCGCCCCAAACAGAACAATAGAGAAAGTGAATGACATTCACTAATGCACATTTTACTTTTGATTTTTGATTTTTTTATTTTCTTCATCTTTTATTTAAGAAACTAATTTTTTTTCTTCTATCCTTACTTGATTTTACTTTTTTAATTATTACATTTTTATTTTCAATCAGTATTTACTAATACTATTTTACCTTTTTGTTTTAAAAAGTGTCATTTTATTTTCTCTTTATTTTATTTTGGGATTAGTGTTATACATTCTATTTTCATCTTTCATTTAGCATCATTTTACTCTATCTCAACTCTACCTTTATGCCATCACTCTCTTCCTAACTTTTCCCCTTTTGATGTCCTGTTTCTCTTACCCTTTTTCTACTTTAGATTTTCCCTTTTCTTTCTTTTTACCCCCTATTAAAATTTCACTCTACTTACATATCTAATTCTAAATCCTGTGCTCTATGTCTATACACACTGCTCTCTTCTCTGTCTTCACTATCCAAATGTTGTTTTTCTTTCTGTACTTTTGTTGTTGTTTGCTTGAATGTTGAATATATCGATTTTTTATGCTTTTTTTATGAGATTGTTTTGCTTTTTCCTTTGTTTTGTTTTGTTTGTTTTTTTTTTGTTTGTTTATTGCTTCTGTTTTCCCTCAGTTCTCTTGACATTAGTTGTTGTTTGTAGTTTGTTTGAATCTCCAGGTATTTGTTGCTGGCATTTGTTGGATTAGTGGCTGTTCTATTGGAGTTTTCTCCCATATATATACTTTGGTCCCCTTCTCTTCCTTATTCTCTTCCTCTTCTCTTTTATTTTTTTCCCTCCCAATTTCATTTTGGCACTCCTTTTTTTCTTTATTTAGTTATTTCTTTTTTTGTGTGTTTCTTTTGTTCTTTCTTTCTCTTTTTCTTTTTATCTTCTTTTCCCTCTTGTTCTTCTCTCCTATCTCCTAATTTGCCTCTCTCTGGTGGTTATCTTTATTTGTAGTTATTAATATCGTGAATATATTTCTGTTCAATGCTTTGTGCATTTCACCTGGTTGTGTTGTATTCTGTGCCTTTATATCAATGCAAGTGAGAGAGAACTATATAACAAGACACCTGGAGAAGAGAGACCATGGGAAGACAAAGAAATAGCTGCATATGAAAGAAAAGCAGGAATCACTAGAAAAGGAAGTAAAAGAAATGGAGGCAAGCAGCCTGCCAGAGAAAGAACTCAGAGAAGTGGTCATGAGGTGGCTGAAAAAGAAAAGACAAATTCGACAATATAAGTAAGAAACAAGAGGAAATGAAGAACCAAGAAGAAATGAAAAATGACATTGCTATTGTAAAGAATGCAATACAAAGCATCAAGAGTAGGCTAGAAGAAGCAGAGGACCACATCAGTAAGCTATAAGACAAGGTAGGAAAAAATACCTAAGTAGAACAGCTTCTAGAAAAAAAAAGAATTAAAAAGCAGGAGAAGAGCATAAGGGAACTTTGAGACATCATGACACAAAAAAGCATTTGCATAAAAGGGGTTCCAGAAGGACAGGAAACTGAGGAAGATATAGAAAAACTGTTTAAAGAAATAATGACAGAAAACTTCCCTGATATAGGGAAGAAAAAAAAACAACACAAATCCAAGGAACTCACAGAGTCCCAAGCAAAATGAACCCCAAAAGACAGATGTGAAGGCACATTATAATTAAATTGGCAAACACCAACAACAAAGTAAGAATCTTAAAAGTGACCAGAGAGTGACAGAAAGTTACCTACAAAGGAACTGCCATCAGACTAGTGACTGATTTCTCAAAAGAAACCCATCAGTCGAGAAGGGAATGGAATAAAATATACAAAGTTATGCAAAGGAAGTGTATGAATCCAAGAATACTGTACCCAGCAAGGCTATCAATCAAAATTGAAGATGAAATCAAAAGCTTCACAGACAAAAAAGAACTAAGGGAATTTATTACCACCAAACCAGCAATGCAAGAAATGCTAAAGCATTAGCTGTAAAAAGAAAGAAAGGAAGAAAGAAAGAAAGAAAGAAAGAAAGAAAGAAAGGGAAATAGAAAGTGAGGAAGGGACACAGGGGTAAAGAATAAAAATGGGAACAGATAAGTAACTATTAATAATAACTTTAAATGTAAATGGATTAAATGCTCCCAGGGGAATAGATTGGATAAGAAAATATGACCCGTATATCTGCGGTCTACAATAAACCCACCTCAGAAAAAAAAGATGCACACAGACTGAAGGTAAAGGGATGGAAAAAGTTTTTTTAGGTGAAATGGAAAAAGAACTGGGATAGTAATACTTATATCTGACAAATTAGATCTCCAAGTGAAGGACATAACAAGATATAAGGAAGGCCACTTCATAATACTAAAGGGAGCAATCCAATAAGAAGAAATAATTCTGGTAAACATATACACACCCAATACAGGAGCACCCTAATACATAAAAAAAACTCCTGGAGAATTTCAAGGGAGAGATTGACAGCAATACAATCATACTAGGAGACTTGATACCCCACTATCACCATTGGACAAGTCCTCTAAAGAAAAAAATCAGCAAAAAAATATCAATCCAAAATGACTCACTAGACCAGATGGAATTAATTGACCTCTTCACATTTCACCCCAAAGCCACAGAATATACATTCTTCTCCAGTGCACATGGGTCATTTTCAAAGATAGACCATATGTTGGGTCATAGGCAAAGTCTCTTCAAATTCAAGAAGATAGAAATCATAACAAGCATCTTCTCAGACCATAGTGTCATAAAACTGGAAATCAACTACAATAATTACAATCCAAAGAAATCAAACACATGGAATCCAAACAGCATTCTATTAAACAATGACTGGGTTACCAGAGAGATCAAGGAAGAAATAAAAAACATCATGGCAACAAATGACAATGAAAACACAACAATCCAAAGTCTATGGAACACAGTCAAAGCAGTCTTGAGAGGAAGTTCATAGCTCTACAAAAAAACACAAACAAAAAAAAGAAACAATGATAATCAATTACCTAACACTACAACTCAAAGAATTAGAAAGAGAATAACAAGAAAAGCCAATTTAGGCAGAAGGAAGGAAATAATAAAGATTGGAGATAAACAACATAGAGACTAAAGAAACAATACAAAACATCAACAAAACCAAAGCTGGCTCTTTAAAAGCATAAACAAGATTTATGTACCTCTAGCCAGGCTCAAAAAGAAGCAAATAGAAAGGATCCAAATAAATAAAATTAGAAATGAAAGAGGTGAAATAACAACAGAGCCCACCGAAATACAAAGAATTGTTAAAAAATACTATGAACCACTCTATTCTAACAAACTGGACAACCTGGAGGAAATGGACATATTCCTAGAAAAATACAACCTTCCAACACTCAATCAGGAAGAATATAAAAATCTTAATAGGCCAATAACTCTGGGGGAAAAAAGCTTGCAGCAAACAAACACCAGGGGCCAGACAGCTACACAGGGGAGTTTTAGCAAACATTTAAGGAAGAGCTAAAACCTATCCTCCTCAGACTATTCCAAAAAATTCAAGAAGGAACACTTCTAAGCTCCTTCTATGAAGCCAGCATCACCCTAATACCAAAACCAAATAAATACAACACAATGAAAGAGAATATCCCTCGTGAACATAGATGCCAAAATCCTCAACAAAATTCTAGCAAATCATATCAAGCAGTACATCACAAAAATCATACACCATGACCAAGTAGGATTTACCCCAGGAATGCAAGTATGGTACAATATCTGCAAATCAATTAATGTGATACATCAAATAAACAAATTGAGAGATAAAAATCACATAGTTATATCAATTGATGCAGAAAAAGCATTTGACAAAATCCAACACCCTTTCTTGATAAAAACTCTCAGCAAGGTGGGAATAGAAGGATCATACATCAATGTCATAAAAGCCATATATGATAAACCCACAGCTAACATCATACTCATAATGGGCAAAAACTAAAATCATTTCCTCTAAGAACAGGAACAAGACAGGGATGCGCATTCTCACCTTTCCTGTTTGACAGAGTACTGGAAGTATTGGCAATGCAATTAGACAAGAAGAACAAATAAAAGGCATCCAAATTGGAAAAGAAGAAGTAAAGTTGTCCTTCTTTGCAGATGACATGATATTGTATTTAAAAAACCTGAAAGACTCCACCAACAAACTAAGGAACTTAATAAATGAATTTGGCAATGTAGGAGGATACAAAGTTAACACCACAAAATCTATGGCATTTCTATACACCAATAGTGAACTTACAGAAAGAGAGACTAAAAAAATAATCCCATTTACTATCACACCAAAAAAATTAAGATACCTAGGAATAAACTTAACTAAGGAGGTAAAAGACTTATATGCAGAAAACTACAGGACACCAGCAAGATAGAGGAAGATGTAAACAGATGGAAGAACATACCATGTTCATGGATTGGGAGAATCAACATCATTAAAATGTCCATAGTTTCCAAAGCCATCTATAGATTCAATGCACTCCCATTAAAATATAATAACTATTTCACAGACCTAGAAAGAACTCTCCAAAGATTAATCTCCAATAAAAAAAAAAGACCCTGAATAGCCACAGCAATCCTGAGAAAGAAGAATAAAGTAGGTTGCATCTCAATACCAGATTTCAAGCTGTATTACAAAGCCACTGTTCTCAAAACACCCTGATACTGGCACAAGAACAGACACATAGACCAATGGAATAGAATAGAGAATCCAGATATCAACCCAAACCACTTTGCTCAATTAATATTCGACAAAGGAGGTATGAACATACAATGGACTCAAGACAGACTCTTCAATAAATGGTTTTGGGAAAATTGGACAGATACTTGCAAAAAAAATGAAACTAGACCACCAACTTACACCATACACAAAAATAAACTCAAAATGTATTCAGGACTTAAACATAAGACAGGAAACCATAAAAATACTAGAGGAATCCACAGGCAGCAAAATCTGAGGCATATGCCAAAGGAACTTCTTCACTAATACTGCTCCTAGGGTAATGGAAGAAAAAGAGAAAATAAACAAATAGGACTACATCAAAATAAAAAGCTTCTGCACAGCAAAGAAACGATCAACAAAACAACAAGAAAGACCACTGTATGGCAGAACATATTTGCAAATGTTTTCATTGATAAAGGTTTAATCTCCAACATCTACAGGCAAGTTATACAACTTAATAAAAGGAAGATAAATAATCCAATTAAAAATAACAGGCAATGGACCTATATAGAATCTTTTCAAAAGAAGACAGAAAGAAAGCCAAGAGACACATAAAAACATGTTCAAAGTCACTAGTTATCTGAGAGATGCAAATCAAAACAACAATGCAATACCATCTCATACCTGTCAGAATGACTATCATCAACAAACGACAAGTGTTGGCGAGGATGAAGAGAAAGAGAAACCCTCATGCACTGCTGGTTGGAATGCAAACTGGTGCAGCCACTGTGAATAATTTTATGGAATTTCCTCAAAAAACTAAAAATGGAACTCCCATTTGACCCAGTAATCCCACTCTTAAAAATATACCCTAAGAAACTAGAAATACCAATCAGAAAGGATATATGCACCACTATGTTCATAGAAACAATTTACAATAGCTAAGATTTGGAAACAGCCTATATGCCCATCAGCAGATGAGTGGATCAGAAAACTATGGTACATCTACACAATGGAATACTACACTGCTATAAAAAGAAGAAATTCTTACCATTTTCAGCAACCTGGATGGAACTGGAGAGCATTATGCTAAGTGAAATAAGCCTGTCAATGAAAGAAAAATACCATATGATCTCACTCATTTATGGATAATAAAGAACATTATAAACCAATGAACAAAAAATAGATACAGAGGCAATAAAGCAACAATCAAACAGACTGAAAATTATAGCAGGAATATTAGGGAGAGATGGGATAGATAAGAGATCAACTGAAGGACTTGTATGCATGCATACAAGCAAAACCAATGGACACAAGACACTGGGAGGTGAGGGCATGTATGTGAGTAGGGTGGTGGAGCAGTGGGAATATATGTACACATGTAATATATTAATAATAAAAATGTATTTTAAAAAAGGCTTTTTTATAGGGTTAACTTTGGAAAAAGAGTAAATTCAGCTCTCTAGTGCTTTTATTTTGCTCAGAATCAGCTCTTTCTATAAAAGAGAGAGTGGTTCTTGGCAGAAAACTCTGGCTTTACAGTTTTTGGACTGGATGCTTTACAGAGAAGGAGAGGGGATAAAGAAACATATCATGCAATAAAATGAATCTTTCCAAACAGGAAATATTTCCTCAGGAACTTTCTATCTATATTTTTTTATCTCTTAGTCCCCTGCTTGCCACTGGTATAAGAACAAATTTTCACTAAAGAGAATTTGAATTATGATGCTTTGAATACCTATATTTTATTTACTTTTGTTTCTTTTTAGCAATCTATTTTAAATGTTTATCTCTTAAAAATATATATAAGCCAATATACATGTACTTTAATCATCTTAATAAAAACAGACACATTTTTACCCAGATATCCAACCAAACCACTATGCTCAACTAATATTTGACAAAGGAGGCATGAACATTCAATGGAGCCAAGATAGCCTCTTCAGTAAATGGTGTTGGGAAAATTGGACAGATACATGCAAAAAAATGAAACTGGACCACCAACTTACACCAAATACAAAAATAAACTCAAAATGGATACAGAACTTAAACATTAGAAGGGAAACCATAAAAATACTAGAGGAATCCACAGGCAGCACAATCTCAGATATATGCCGAAAGAACTTCTTCACGATACTGCTCCAAAGGCAATGGAAGCTAAAGAAAAAATAAACAAATGGGACTACATCAAAATAAAAAGCTTTTGCACAGCAAAAGAAACCATCAACAAAACAACAAGAAAGATCACTGTTTGGGAGAACATATTTGCAAATGTTATCACTGATAAAGGTTTAATCTCCAAAATCTACAGCCAACTTATAAAACTTAATAAAAGGAAGATAAACAATCCAATAAAAAAAAATGGGCAACGAACCTAAATAGAACCTTTTCAAAAGACGACAGAAGGAAGGCCAAGAGACACATGAAAACATGTTCAAAGTCATTAATCATCTGAGAGATGCAAATCAAAACGACAATGCGATACCATCTTACACCTGTCAGAATGGCAATCATCAACAAATCAACAAACGACAAGTGTTGGTGAGGATGTGGAGAAAAAGGAACCCTTGTGCACTGCTGGTGGGAATGCAGACTGGTGCAGCCACTGTGGAGAACAGTATGGAGTTTCCTCAAAAAACTAAAAATGGATCTCCCATTTGACCCTGTAATCCCACTCTTAGGAATTTATCCTAAGAAAACACAAACACCAATCAGAAAGGAATTATGCACCCCTATGTTCATAGCAGCACAATTTACAATAGCTACAATTTGGAAACAGCCTAGGTGCCTGTCAGCAGATGAGTGGATCAGAAAACTGTGGTACATCTACACAATGGAATTCTATGCTGCCATTAAAAAGAAGAAATTCTTACCATTTGCAGCAACCTGGTTGGAATTGGAGAACCTTATGCTTAGTGAAATAAGCCAGTCAATGAAGGAAAAGCATCACATGATCTCACTCATTTGTGGATAATAAAGAACATTATAATCTGATGAACAAAAGGATAGATACAGAGACAGTAAAGCTTCAAACAGACTGTGAAATTACAGCAGGAAGATTAAAGTTAAGTGAGCTAGATAAGAGATCAATCAAAGGACTTGTATGCATACATATAAGCATAATCAATGAACATAGACTCTGGGGGGTTGGGGTATGCCTGGGAGGGAGGGGGGCAATGGGGAGATATGTATAAAAAATTTAATAAAAATTAAAAATAAATAAATAACATAACATAACATAACATAAGCTAAAAAAAAAAAATAAAAAGACATATTTTTAAATGACCATTCCACTACTTCAAAAGAAGAAAAGAATTCAGACTTAAAAGAACAAATAATATTTTCCCTTAAATAATTCAGTTAATCTACATTTTACCCTCTTGAATGATGAAAACAAAAAGGAAATTCAAGAGCTACTCATGGACCCAGAATTGTCATAGTCATTAGACATTAGACTTAGATTTAGCTCCTTATAATAGAAACCCAAGTAACAGCAGCTTATGCAAAATATTTAGCTTTTTTTTTTCCTCCCATATAAACTTGTAGAGATAGGCAGTCCAGAGATAGGCAGTTCTAAGATGCCACCAGGGACTCAGGGTCTTCTGGCTTTTTGACAAACAATTTTTAGTACATATTTTCATTTTCAAAATTACCTTATTTTCTGAAGATGGCAGCTAAAGCTTCTAACAGCAAAAGCTTTTGATTGAACTGAAGAATTACATGACCCCTTCTTACAAGAAAGGCTGTTATAATTTGAGTTTTCAAGCTGGGCACATTGCCACCAGAATAGAATTGAGGCTGTATAATCAGGAAATAAGAAAAGTAAATAGTAAGTATGCAGCTAACATACTCTGATACACATGTATTAGCTGTAAAATAGTAAATAAATGATGAAATAAGTTTTAAAAAATGATGAAATTTAGAAATAGCCCATTTTCTCAATGTTACATTTTGTTTATATTTAAAAACACAAGAGAGACAGATTTAGTGGACAGAGAAGTTTTGAAAGACAAACATATTAATAAAAACAATAAAATGAGGCTCTATGGAGTCTGATATTTTAGTCAAAATTGATGAACAGCTGTGAAAAAATAAACATAAATTTGTTTCTCCAATCCTGAATAAACAAAAGCAACTCATGTGATACTTTTTAAAAAATGAATGCTTGGGATAAATGATGAGAGAAATATTTTAATATTGCCATAATTAAGTTTACGCAATTGTTACTCCAAAAAACAAAGCCATAAAACTATATATTCAAAAAAGAGTTTCAGTCAAGTCAAGCATGATATGAATTACAATGTGGGGGACACTTCTCTTTTGGGAATATTAAATTACCAAACGTAGTCCTGGCTCCGATTGCCTGACTTCCTCCCAGAAATCTCTTAATGGCTTATATCTTCTGGAAAAGAAGATCCAACCATTTAGATAGAAATGGTTTCTCTTTCTTATGTCTTCTCCTCCGTACTCCTAACCTTGAATTGAAGGTCCAGTTCCCTCCAGTACTGCTTCAATAGTCCTGCTACAAAGGAGCTTAATTTTAAGAATATTGGGAGGACTGAGAGGAAAAAGGTAAAAATGGTGGAATAGTGGGTCACTCTTATGAAAAAGAAAGAATATGATCCTAGAAAATGGATGAACAAATCGTTCTTTCAGGCATTAGGAGGATATGATATAATAGTGAGAACCGAAATCCCCAAACCAGTCTGAAAAAGAGGAAATATAAAATAGAAAAAGTTATTGAGAGAGAAGAGAGAGAACAGTGAACTTTGGAGGAGACATTAAGAGCTTGGTAAAGCACTCTCCTTTTTGCCCTAGCTGGTCCCCATGTGGAGATGAAAGAACCACAGAAGAAAGGGCTTTTACCCTTTTCCTGCAGGAGAAGGTGAGAAAAAATCCTGAGAAGTTTCAGCTTGTCTCTGCTGCCCTCCATTTCCTCTGCTCAGTGGTAAACAGAGTGCCAGGTAAGTTTTGTGGACAAGGTGGGTGAGCAAGTAGTGAAATTAGCAAGCAAGGAAGCAAAAGTGGAGACCTTCCAGCTACAGTTCCCCTTGCCTTTTTCATGGGAGGCTGGAGACCTCAAGCGAAGCAGAGGTTAGACAGAATTTAAGGGGAACATTTAGGTTAAAGTTTGTCACAATCGAACTGTCCAAATGAGTAATTGTCATTGTGGAGCATCCAGTAATACCAACAAAGCTGATTTCCAACAAAGGACCACTCCACAACCCAGAATTGTTCTGTATTTCTAGGATCTCATCCCCAAGACCATATGTCTCCATGGGTTGAGATCTATTCCAGATCCTAAAATCTCCCTAAATACTAGATTAGAGAGGCTAGTTTAAGAGGAACATGGTATGCTAATACAAAAGTCAGGGACTGCAGTGTGGGCTCAAGAAACAACCTTTCAAATATTGCAGAGTAGCCATTGAAGTAGAACAGTGCAGCATTTGAGCATATAGAGTGACATTCTCAATGAGACTGGTAGTTTTCCAAGGTTGAGTCACCCAGATGATGAATTCCCCTCAGACTCCCTCTGAACTTTTCACTGAAGTGTGAGGCACATACAGCTATGACGCTCCTCGCTGAAGGAATAGGACTTGAGGAAAGGCAGCTTTATGCAATCACCCAGGCAGGTTATCCTCATGGCAAACTCAAGGGGAAGTGTCCACATCTTCCTTTGTCCAAAGGTATGAATTCTGAATAATCCCAAACCATGTCAGGAGGACAGTGCCCTTCACTATGGTTAACTATCCTCTAATTCCCCCAGAGGACCAGTCTGCTCTCCTGCCTCTCCCTATGTTTTCAGTGACCTAGATCGGAGGTAAATGATTACTACTCATTTCATGCTAGGGAATTGGAGGCTTTACCATTGGAAAGGAATAGTCAGCAATGAGAAAAGGTCAGTGGGACCTCCTCCCTCTGCACTATGTTCTGAACAGAAAAGTATCAAGGCTTTGTTTTTCCCTTTATGTTTTCTACTTCATCCTCCCACCCACTTCTTCTACTTGCTTTATATTTTACCTGAATTAACTTTTACTCTCTCTTTATAAACTCAACATAAACTCAAAGGTTGAATTCATTTGGAATGTTTCTTTAGACCTGCCTGAGGACTTTTGAGTGCAAAGACCATCAGATTTGGGGGTGGAATACCTGGACTGTAGCCACAGCTCTACCACTTTTACTCCTGTGACCTCGGGCAAGTCATTTAACTTCTCTGACATTTGTGAGTAAAGTAGGGATAATATTGGGCCCATGTATATCACTTGGCTAAGGATCAAATAAGAGTGTATGTTTTTAAAAAAAAAAGAAAGAAAGAAAGAGTGTGCCCTACCAGTTTGGCTCAGTGAATAGAGCGTCAGACTGAAGGGTCCCAGGAACCATTCCAGTCAAGGGCATGAACGAACCTTGGTTATGAGCACATCCCCAGTAAGGGGTTTGCAGGAGGCAGCTCATTGATGTTTCTCTATCATCAATGTTTCTAACTCTCTATCCCTCTTTCTTCCTTTCTGTAAAAAGTCAATAAAATATATTTTTTTAAAAAAAAAAGAGTGTATGTTCAGATCTTATTTATGTTTGTATCATTACCATTTGTTTCTCCTCCAATCTACTTTGTAATAAGTAAAGTTGCTGCCCAGTCTTGAAAATAGCCCATTCATAGCTCACAGCTCCCCTCCAAAGAAGTTAGAAATCTGAGCTGATTGTCCCCAACAGGGGAATTTGGAAGTGACACCAATTTCTCTGCTGAGATCTCTTACACATTGCAGGTTCTTCTGGCTAGTCTGTCTCTGTTTCAATCTCCACTGCCTTTCTGTCTGCACAGGGGCATAGCTAAGTTTGAGTCCTCTGCTTGGCCAGATATCTCTTTTATATTGTAATCATAGAACTGTCCCACACATATTGTGTTTTGTCAGTATCAGAAGGCCTAGACCTGAGATTGTTAGTTTTTGTAGGATTTGACATTTATCTTCTCTCCCCTTTTTCCCTAGAAGTAAGACCACTGATGGAAATACCTCGGTTCTCCTTCCCTCTCCTCTCACTCTTACTGCTGGCCTTGATGAGCCTTGGCTTGATGAGCTGGGCCTGGACTGCTCCCAACTGCACCATAGGAGACAGCTCCCTATTACCTAACATCTCCTACTACATCCCATTCTGTACCTTGGCCCCAGGACTGCACCTTTTCGCCTCATGCTCCAATGTTAAAAACCTGGCTCAGACCCTAAGAGCAGTGCCCCGGGATACAGAGGCATTATGTCTCCAGGGCACAGTTACCATCCTGCCTGCCAATGCCTTTGGACACTTCCCTGCACTACAGCTTCTGAGACTACAGCTGGGCACCATCAGGATTACATCTGGGACGTTTCAAGGATTGGACCAGCTGCAGCATCTTTCCTTTGAGCATCATGCTCCCTGTTGCCTGAGCCTGTTTCTCCCTCCAGGTGTACTGGAGCCCCTCGAACTCCTCAACACCCTTTCCTTCCATGGCTACTGCCTGAATGATAGCCAGGATGTCCAGTTGCCCATCAGCCTTAGTCGTCTAACCCTGAGGCACAGTTGTCTGAAAGACCTGCAAGAATTGCAAGGGCTCTTTCCAAACCTTGTCTCTGGCTCCTCACACACACCTAGCCCCAGACCACAGACTCCCTTCCTGGAGTTGCTGGATTTGTCTGCCAACCTGAAACTGAGCAGTGTGGGTACCCAGGCTCTGCGTGGCCTCCAGCTCCATTCCCTGAGACTGGATGGCACCCCACTAAGTGTATTAGACCTTGTAGGCTCAGGACTGCTCCACTTGGATTCCCTCTACCTTGTGGGCACCGGTGCAAAAAAACTACCTGGGAATGTGACAGGTTACTTTGTACTTCGTGCACTTGACCTTGGGAGGAACCAAATCCAGAACCTAGAAAGTGAAGATCTCCAAAGCTGCCACTCCCTGGAATACCTGAGCCTTCATGCCAATGGCCTTCATTTACTTCCCTCCAGTTTCCTGAGTGCCCTGCCCCAGCTTCAGAGGCTCAATCTGTCAGTGAATAAGCTGGGCCCAAGCTTGGTGCTCCCAGGAGGGCTGGCCAGCTCCAATCTGAGAGTGCTAGATCTGTCTCACAATGAGCTCTGCGTGCTGCCCTACAGGGCCTTCTCCTCTCTTCCTCAACTCCAGGAGCTCTGGCTGAGTGGTAATAACATCTCCAACTTATCCAGGGAGAGCCTGGAAGGACTGAGGTGGCTGAAGACCTTAGACCTGAGTTGGAACCAAATTAAGATTCTAAAGCCAGACTGGCTCTCCTCTCTTCCTGCCCTTACTTCACTGAACCTGCTGGGCACGCATTTGGAGCATATCTCAGGCAGACAGCTCCAGGGTCCCCTGAAGCTGAGCCACCTGAAGCTGGGTTCCTCTAATATGCTGGAGATCTACCCTCCCTGGCCTCCAGCACTGCTCAGCTTGGAGTTATGGGCTGAGAGTTCCATACAGTTTAGGGTCCCCAAAGAAGAACCCTTCTTGTTCTTGGAGAACTTTACCTTACAAACTACCTATATGTTATTGCATCCGGCCAACGCCACACTCCATTTCCCTTCCCTGCGTCATCTCACTCTGCGAGGCTTCAGCGACTTCCTTTTATCTCAGCCGAGAATCTTCCTAGACCTCCCCCTCCTGGAGCACTTGCACTTCTGGTCTGATCACAATGGCCCAGGAGCTCTGCATCTTGGGATGCCCAGGCTGCGAGTGCTGGATCTGGGGGACTTGGATTTCCTCTATAAAGCAAGACCAGTGCAGCTGGAGATGCTACTGAAAGAGCTGCCTCAGTTACAAGTACTGGCATTGAGCAACCTGAACCTCGGGAACCTCTCCATCTCCAGCTTCAGGGGCTTGGGCCTCCTTCGACTATTGCTGCTCAACTCAGAATGGGCCCTGGGGTTGGACAGCAGCCTCCAGGAACTAATCCCTCAGATGCCACAATATGTTTATTTCTCAGATGTCACCTTCACCTGCCAGTGTGAAAGCTCTTGGGTGGGGCCGTGGGCAACACGGGCCCCCAAAACCTTTGTGTATGGGCTGGAGAAATCCATCTGCAAGGCCAATGCCTCTGATTACTCCAAGACGCCTCTGCTCACCTTCCTTTCTGGTCACTGCTCACATGATTCTGAGTTTCAGGCCTTTCTAACCAGCATCACTCTGGTGCTCCTGCTGACCTTTCTTGCACTGCTTAGCTGTCCTAAATGGCCCTGGCTTCACCGCCTGCGGACGCTATTTCATGCCTGGTGGCGGAAATTGGGTGGGCAGCACCCCAGAGATCAATTCCACTATGATGTCTTCATATCCTATTGTGAGCAGGACCAAGCCTGGGTGCTAAACGAACTGGTTCCTGCGCTGGAGCAACCTCTTCCAGATGGCGAGGGCTTGAGGCTATGCTTGCCTGAGAGGGACTTTGGGGTTGGGCAGGACAGGGTGGATGCTACGGCCACCAGCATGGAGAGCAGCAGAGCCACCCTCTGTGTGCTCAGCCACCAGGCCCTGGGAAGTCCCTGGTGCAGTCTGGAGTTGAGGATTGCCACCCACAACTTGGTGGCCAAGCCTGGGACTGCTTGCCTTCTGCTCCTGTTTCTGGAACCTATTGATCGGCGGCAGCTGCGTAGCTACCACCGCCTGGGTCGGTGGCTGCAGAAGGAAGACTACTTTGATTTGTCTCAGGGGAGGGTTGAGTGGGATGGTTTCTGTGAACAGCTCCGGAAAAGGCTGAGGAAAGCTGGGCAAGAGAGAGAGGATTAGGGACTCTGGAAGAGAGTTTCAGCCAAGCCTGAGGACTCCCAGCAGGGACCTGGACCCAGCACATCTCGGGAGGGGTGGCTCAGAAAGCAGTGCTCTACAGGCAATGCTCAGCTCAAGCTGACTTGCTACACTAAAAATGATAAACCAAGTCCCAATGGGATAACATGTTAGCACTTGGAAACAAGATATTCATTCAAAAAACAGTTATGATATTTGCTAGTCCTCTTAAAATAAGGCATCCTCTAAAAAATATGCATAAAATGTTTTCTAGAACCACGTCTGCACTTTACATAATATATTCATTCTACCCCATGAGAGTAATGTGTTTACTTGTCTGGTTAAAAAAAAAAAAAAAGTACTTCATTCTAATGGAATGGGGCAAGAATCAATGAGGTATTTGTTTTAAAGCTAAATTGAAGGCGTATTCGCAATTCACCAAAGATGCAAAATTTCAAAGAGCTTTCCTAACTCATTGGGGCTCTCACAATAACAGTCTTACATGGGAAGAACAATAGTTTTGATTCTATATTACCTGTGAGGAATCTGAGTACATAAAGGTTAAGTGATTTACGACCTTGGTTCAGCTGTATATCACAAAGTTTGGCTTTGGCCCCAGTTCCTCTGAGTCACATCTATGTCTATGTTCTCCACTCTTCCTTTCAGTTATCTGTAACTAATGACAACTTACCTTCCTACAAAGTTAAAACAGGCACACAGCTTCCCCTGCCCGTAAATCTGTCAAAGCAAAGGCACTAAATACATTTGTGTGTGCTACTGCCACCTCGTGGTCATATTTGTTTTCCTTGTTCAGTTGGGGAACACCACCCCAGCTTTTCCTCACTCCTACCCCCTCCCTGTCTTTGGCTCAGTGAGTGAAAGAGTTCCACACTTTTTTTTTCCAGAAAAAAATACCAATTTATTTAGTTAATAGAGTCAGACTATTTGTAGTCCCCTGGCATAATTCTGGGGTTTTGCTGACCAATCCACAATCCAGAATTCCTTCCCCCACACTTTGTCTCCTGTGAACTAATGACCCTTAGAAAATATGGTTCATTTTTGTCAGTGTTGATAAAAACCTCAAGTTCTCATTAACCTTACTGTTCACATTACGGTTTTTTGTTTCATTGACATTATCTGGGTAGTTTTCTTTTTTTCTCGACACATTTTAGATTCATATAATGGAATTTTGGTATTGAAAGAAATTTGCTTCTGATGTTTAAATCCTTTTTACTACTTTCCCAGCCTGTATCTAACAAAGTCCTGATATAAAGTAATCTTCTGAAGCAGCCTGTGCCATCAGCGGGTAGGTTTCTCTGTAAGAAACTTATCCTCCATATTGAGTTACAAGGTATTTCCCTGTAACTTTTAACTATTACTTTTCATTCTGAACTTTGGGGATCAAATTGTATTGCTCTTAAATAATTACCCTTCCACTGTCCAATAGAACAAAGGAATTATAGTGCTCTTAAATAATCACCTTTCCTTTATTTCAGCAATTTAAATATCCCAGTCCCTTTCACTGTTACTCATTTTCCATACTTTTCAGCCCCTCTAAATCCAAGTGCACTGCAGTTTGCCTAGGTACTGCTTAAACCCAGAACTTGTAAAGGCACCATGTCTGTTCTCTGTAGAATCAAAGAAGGATGAGATCATTCCCTCCATTGATACATTCTGAAGTCACATTGTGGCAAAAATGTTGTTTTAAATGTTTGATTTGCTTTTCTCTGGCTGAAATGAGATTAAAAGGGCAAATTCACAAAACAAGTGAGGCAGCAGTTGACAGTCAAGTTCTCATGGAACTAATGCAAAAATCCCAACATTACCACAGCAGACTTGGGAGGGACTGGATTATGTATAGAATTATGGAAAGAATAGAATAGATGAAGTGAGTCTTTGAAGTGTTTTATAAATTATTAGAGGCCTAGTGCATGAAAACGTGCATTTGAGGGGTCCCTCAGCCCAGCCTGTCCCTTCTCGAAGTCTGGGAGTCTTCAAGGGATGTCTGACTGACACTGGGAGCAGGCCTAAACTGGCAGTTGGGTATCCTTAGAGTTGCCGTGGAGGCGGGAGAGACTCCCACCACCCCTACTGCGCTCACCAGCAGTGAGTCTGGCTTCTTGCTGAGCTGCACTCCCCCTCTGGGAAGGCACTGACCAACAGGGGGAAGCTCCTGCATTAAACATCTGCCCCCTGGTGGTCAGTGGGTGTCATAGCAACTGGTTGTTCCATCATTCAGTCTATTTTCATATTAAACTTTTATTATATATGACTAGTAGCCCTGCACACGAATCCGTGCTCCAGCAGCTCTCTGCCACCCTCCTGTAGCTCCCCTTGCCACCTTCCCCATCCCCCCCTCATAGCTTGCTGCCCTGCCCCCTCCTGTAGCTTTTTGCCTTCTGCTTATAGTTCACTGCCTCACCCTCCTGTAGATCTATGATCTGGTCCTTACTCTGTTGGTTGTTATGACTCAAAGCATAACAGATAATTAGCATGTTCCTCTCTTATTATATAGGATTTGCAATAACTAACTTCTGTCTTTCTATTCTTAAGCTTTGTAGAACCCTTTGCTTTTACATCTTCACTTCTAAGGCCAATATCATCTCTTCCGTTGGAAAACACATCTGCTTTACTATAAATATATACCAACACTTCTGTTTATAATTCATGTTCTTTTTTTATTCATGTGTCTATATTTGTATAGTCCATATTCTGCTCTAAGGCTTAAGGCCAACTTATTCTTCAGCTTAGAGCCAGGCCTCATCATCTTTCCTGATTTCCTTGGACAAATTTAGACCTCAGTTAAAAAAATATTTTCTGAGATCTGGCCAAAATGTTCTCATTGTTATCCTTAGTTGAGGCCACTGGGGAAAGTTGGGTAACCAAGGAGGGTCAGATACAAACCTTAACACGTTTATTAAAAAGTGTACATGCCCTGGAGTTCAATGGAAGGCTTACGTGTTCACACAGAGTGCTCTGGGTCACCACCCCTCCAAGATGGGCTGCCCAGGACAGAGCAACCTTGACTCAGAATGTATTGGCTACATACTCTCCTTTAGAGGCAGGGGTGTAATTGGTCCTTCCCAAATCAGGAAAGACCACAGTGCCCTTTATAACTGCATGTAACTATCTTTTCACTCTGTTTAAACAATATGTTCATTCTGTAAGCATCAAGTAATTGCTATTCTTGATATTACGTTCCAACACTATTGTGTTGGTTTTGCTGCATGCTTTCTCCTGCTGAAATGAGAGAACAAGAAAACTGAGGCTGACTGCACTGTCTGGAAGAGAGAAACCCAAATTTGGATGTTTGCCCTCTACTGGATTTCATAATTCTCAAACAACAGCTTCAGGTAAGGAGGCATAGCTTATATTATATATAATGTCCTTTTCATCTTCCTCTAAAAGCATTGTATTTTCTCCACATAAAATGTAAATTAGAGTTAAAAAGGTGAAAAGAGTCCAGAAAATAGTCGTGGTATGAGAAGTACAGCATAGGGAATATAATCGATACTATTGTAATAGCTATGTATGCTATCAGATGGGTACTAGGTTTATTGGTGTGATTACTTGATAAGGTATATAAATCTATAATCATTATGTTGTACAACTGAAACTAACATAATATTGTATGTCAACTATAATTGAAAAATAATTTTGAAAAATAAAATTAGTCTAAAATTAAAACAAAATGTAAAGTAGTTTTCCTACATTATAAGTTGATTAGATTCTCAACTATATAACATAGTCTCCAGAATCAATTCTGGTCTCAATAAATGTTGTTATATATTTATAAATATTTAAGTAAATATATTTTTTAAAAATGACAATATTTCACTTGACTTAAGATATTAACTGAACCAAAAACCACATAAACCAGGAAAATTTGTGGAATGGCAACTTTATTCTATAACTTATTACTTATTCAGTTCACATATACCAGATTTCTTAACTCTGAATATGGGGCAGAAGAAAATATCAGGCGATAAGAGAAGAACATTTTTCCATTAAAGCACATTGGCTAGCTACATGAGAAATAAATGTCAGTTGCAAACTATAACCACATGGTCTTTAAGAGGAGCAATCTAAAACAGTTCACTTATCTATTTAAATAAGAGGAAAAGATTATAAAAGCATTCAACAAAAATATTTAAAGATATGGACAACCAGTTATAAAAACAAACAGAAGACAGCAAAAAGCAGTGCCTATACTGGTACATACACACATACACACCCTTAGAGCATGATTACAACTTAGCAACAGTAAGAAAGCACAGAGCACAAGTAGAGTGGATAAAGGGGACACAAAGAAAGATGAAGTGATGCAGAGAGAGAGGTAGCGTGGGTAGCATTGCCTGAAGTAGGCTCCTGTCATGGATATCCTCCTGTTTACTTAAGACTGAGGTGTAGCCCCCTAGCAAAGTCCTTGTTACCTTGCTTTTCTTTTTATTTGTTTTTGTTTGAGGAGTGGGGGGTTGCTTGTCTGTTTTTGTTAGTAAACTGGAGATTTCAATCTTTGGGTTTTGTTTTGTTTTTACTTTTTTCCCCTCAGTACAAGCAATTATTTTTTTTATTGGTTACATATAGGGCATGTTCATTGATTAAGAAAAAAAATATTTAATAAATATCTATAATATACCAGACATTGTCCTTGATTCTGGAAATAATTCAATGAGCAAAAAATGTCCCCCTCCTCTTATTTCCAGGTGGTTGAGACCAAAAAATTCATACTAAGTATATAATACAATGCTGTGTGGTGATATGTGCTTTGAAGAAAACTAAAACAGGATTAGAAAACAGGGTAACAAAGATGGGCTAAACTAGGGATGGCCTCTCCTGAGTCTCTGATTTCTATCAGAAATCTGAGTAAGGTCAAGTAAGGCATGTGAATATTCATGAGGAAGAGAGAGACATTGCAGGCAATGGAATTGACCATACTTAGCATAGTCAAGTATCAGCAGCTGGAGAAGGAAAAATGGCAAGAAATGAGGGCATCGAGGAAGGCCTCATTCTCTGTACAGACTGGGTAAAGAATTTGGAACTTATCCTAAGTGTGTTTAATTGGAAGCAAGTAATTGACATCAGATTTTTAAAATTATCCATCTAGGGACTATGCAAGTAATAGTTTCTAAGTATACTAGTATAAGTATGGAAATAGGTAAGTTACGAGGCATTGGCAGTAGTTTGAGGATTTCATGGTGAACGCTGATGGGACTGCTAAAAACTATTCAGAATCAAAATATTTTGAACATGAAGCCTAGTGAATTTGTTGATGGTGCTGATGTAGAGTATTGGGAGAGATGGTAAAGATGTAGCCAAACTTTATGACCTGAGCAATTGAGCAAATAGAGGTGCCATTTAATGATGTGACAAAGCAGTAGGAGTCAATCAGTTTGAGGTTGGAAGAATCAAAAGTTTGGAAATGCGCATGTTGTGTTTTAGTTATGTTATATTCCAAACAGAGATGCTGAGTAAGAAATTGGGTGGATAAATCCATGTTGCAGAAGAGACTTCATAGGTAGGGAGACAAAATTTGGCTTTATCACACATGGATGGTTTTTATGTCAAGGTCTAGATGACAGATCACATACAGAGCATAGTAGGAGAAGAAAAATATCAAAGTTTAGGTCCTACAAAACACATTTATACGTCAAGTAAACAGGAGGAACTACATAAGAGTTTCAGATAATGTGTGTGTATTATATGTGCATATATATGCATATATGTGTACAGTATGTGTATATACATATATATGTATATGTGTGTATATATATTTGAGAGAAATGAGAATGAATAGTCCATGGACAGTAATGTAATGCAAATCCCAGAATGCTTTCAATGATGTAACATTGTAGTTTTATTTTGCTTGTTCTATGTGGCAAAATGTAGATATTGTCATGAGGTATTTTACAAGTATCTATTAAATTTTAACTGAGGACTGAACCCTGTGTACTATAGTTAAGGTGAATTTCAGTTAAAAGAGAACCATGTTAGTTTGTAGTCTGAACCTCATTAATTCACACCAATTTCATGTAAAATATTTATTTAAGATGATGCTGCATGGAGCTTACTCCTCTTCACCAACAAAATTTTAACTGCAAAGAGGACCAATGTAAAAGTAAAGAGTATTTTATAGAATTGTGTATATGTCACTAAACACTGAGAAAAATTAACAATGAAAATTGTGGAATTTCTTTCATGGAATCTTTCCAAATAAGAGGGCACACAAATGTTAGAATTGACCTTCCTGTAAACAATCACTGATTAAGTTATTTTTCTTATCTTTTTTCCAACATTCCTAACTAATACTACCTAGAAAGAAACCCTATATGAAACTATGCATGTGATAGCATTAAAAATTACAATTGTAAACAAACTCTTTTTTTGTGGCTATTCATTCTTGCAATGTTTTCTTTTATTTACATGGAGCTTAAACTGCACAACTGTTTGAGCCTCCCTATGTTGGGCCCAGATTGATATTTCTGAATTAGTTTAAAAGCCTCTGAATGGCAAGAGAGCATCTACCTTATTTTTTGTAGTGTTGAGGATACCAAACAAAGGCAGGTATTTAATGGATCATTATGGGCATGGTGATCACAGTGGTAAGCCTGTAATAAGCACTCACTCACCCCCAAGTTTTTTTTTACTTTCTCTTACTACTGGTATCACATTAGGACAAAGAATGCTGAAAAATCTTTAAGTAATCTAAAACTATGATGCTAACTGAATTGTAAAGAAATGCAGAGAACATCTTAATGAGAAAATTTCTGTAGAGTAATTTGTAATATGGCAATGTCTTATTATTGCAATTTTAGGAGAGAAAAAATGAAAAACCTCGGAAGGAATAATAACTCTGGCTCTGTGAGTGTATTCATTCTTCTTGGATTCCCTTGCACCTGGGAGATCCAGGTCCTCCTCTTCTCACTCTTCTCTGTGATCTATGTCCTAACGCTCATTGGGAACCTTTGTATTATCTGTTCAGTGTGGTGGGACCACAATCTTCACACACCCATGTACATCCTGCTGGCCAATTTTTCATTCCTGGAGATCTGGTATGTCACTTCTACTGTCCCCAATATGCTAGCCAACTTTCTCTCTGAAACCAACACCATCTCCTTCTCTGGCTGCTTCCTCCAGTTCTACTTCTTCTTCTCCATGGGCACCACTGAGACCTTGTTCTTGTCTGCCATGGCCTTTGACAGGTACCTCGCTATCTGCAGGCCCCTGCACTACCCCACTGTCATGACAGTTCCACGCTGCATAAGAATGGCAGCCTGCTGCTGGGTGTGTGGCTTCTCCTGTTTTCTCCTTCCGGTTTACCTCATCTCCCAGCTTCCTTTTTGTGGCCCCAATATTATTGATCATTTTTTATGTGACCCAGGACCCCTTATGAAGTTGTCCTGTGTGCCAGCTCCTGCCACTGAGATCACCTGTGCGGTCTTTAACTCAGTCCTGATTTTCTCCACCTTCCTCTTCATTACTGGCTCCTACGCCCTTGTGATCATAGCTGTGCTGAAGGTCCCCTCAGCAGAAGGCCGGCAGAAGGCCTTCTCCACCTGTGGCTCCCACCTGGCCGTGGTGTCCCTGTTCTATGGCTCTATCATGGTGATGTACGTGAGCCCAACAGCAGGAAATCCAGCAGGAATTCAGAAAATTGTGACTTTATTTTATTCTGTGTTAACTCCATTTTTCAATCCCTTGATCTACAGCCTCCGGAATAAGGAAATAAAGAAGGCCCTGAGAAAACTGCTGAGGGTTGTGATATTTGGTCAAAGACAGCCTCTCAAGAACTAGAATCCATACATGTGCAGTACATATAGTGATATAAAATTATAAGAGGTTAGTAGTCTTGAGTAAATTTGAGAGACAAATATGTTTCCTATATTTCCTGGAATATATTTAGGGATGTGTTTCAATGAAGCAAGTAATAAACAAGATCTTACTAGACCTTTCATAAATCATTTATTTGTACTAGGCTTCACTGTATTAATATTCCTGTATATATTATATGGAAACAGAAAAAAATACCAGATATTCTCAGGCATTTTTAAAGAAGAAAACATATATAATCCAAAGATCAACTTTTGTGGATTTCAGTAAATTTGTCTCCAGCCCCCAGTTTCATAGTGATTAAATGTCCAGAGTTTACTTATATGCACCACACACACACACACACACACACACACACACACACACACGTACCATACAAGCATGTTAATATGTGCTTCTCCTCCCACTCCTGAATCGACCTGCTGTTTTGTTTGATCACATCAATTTGGATGTGAGACTCATACCTCCAACATTTTATTTCAAACCAAAACTCATTCTAGCTCTGTATGAGTTTATTAGCGTGACTGCAGGATGGGGTTAGGGAAAGTCAGAGGAAGGGCCACCATGATGAACACCCCATCAATGTCTCATAGGACACCTGATGCTGCCTTTTCCTACCTTCCTCATTCTCTTCTCACACCTACAGAGTAGTCAGAACGTCTTGCCTTTTCTTATTCAGAATAATTTTGTTCATTGCAGACCCGTTGGGGTTTGAAATTCTTCCTCAAATGGACTTTTCAAAAAATTTCTTCTCAGTAAAACAAGTTCTTGAGCAGGATCTTATGAAAATAGTTTTCTCCAACTGGTCACTTTTTAGGTCCTTATAACTTGATGTATTCCTCCATTATCTTAGTACCACCACCCAGTGCAAAAGAATAAATGTAGTGAATCAAAATAGAGGTGAGACCTGGAAACAATATTTCTTGGAAAAAATTAAAACAATATTCACATATTAAGTGCTTTATAATTTTTAAAGTGCTTTCTCCTTATTTTTATTTAATGAACATTAACCATGCAGATAGGATAGTGTGTGTGAGTCTGAGGATAAGAATAAGATAGTATTGCCAAAGTCTGAAATGAAGTATATAACTCTCCAGTTAATTTTCAAAGTGGCCTGGAATCATCATATTGCATCTTAGTTAATAAGTCCTACTCTGAGAGAACACAGATTCATTTACTAGTGAAACTGTGCCCAGTTCCTAGGAGCACAAAAGATCAAATTCACCAGTTTATCTTAATTTTAGCTATACAAAGATGAAAGTCAGCCTCTATGTGGAATGATAGCATGACTTATTTTAAAACTTGGGTGCAGGGCCAAAGCTAATCTATGAACTCTTTACATAAATCACAAAAATAACAAAGTAGCCCTAGCTGGTTTGGCTCAGTGGAGAGAGCATCAGCCTGTGGACTGAAGGGCCCTAGATCTGATTCCGGTCAAGGACACATGCCCGGGTTGCAGGCTTGATCCCCAGTAAGGGGGTGTGCAGGAGGCAACTAATCAATGATTCTCTCTTAATATTGATGTTTCTATTTCTCCCTCTCCCTTCCTCTCTGAAATCAATAAAAATATGTTTTAAAAAAATAACAAAACAGCCCATCAGCTGCAAGTTTTGTTTAGAAGTGCCCTTATGCACCTCTTCCTCAGGAAGGACCTTCACACACATCAGAGTGCACATTTCTGCTCCCAGGGCACAGGTTAGGGACAGTCACAACTCCTTCTACTGAACAGATTTCCTTATGCCGGAAACAACTTGCAGAGTCTTATCCAATATCTCTTGGTAGGGGACAGAAGAAGTGAGCCATAGGCAGCCTTCCCACATTCTTAGAGGTATTAAATGAAGGGAGAAAGTATTTAACCCCACAACTCTCCTAAAAGAAAGAGGGAGAAGAAGCTAGGGATTAAACACAGGACATCAATACTCTTCATTTATCTCTTGAATTGAAACTCAAAATTTGCTCTCATCTCAGTACTTATTTTTTTTACCAAAGACCAGTAAATATTGGATGTGAATTATCATAAAAATAATTTCAAAAAGTTATTAAAATCAATAAGAAAATTTAAAATGATGGCCAGATGCAAAGTAAGTATATAAAAGATAATAATCAGGAAGAAAATATAATGGAAGTAAAAGGCTATTTATAACAATGAAAATGTAATACACCTCTAAATTAATTCACCAAAGAGGAGTAAAGTGTATGAGAAGAAAACTGCAAATACCTTGAAACAGTAAAATAAAAATATGAATAAACGGAGATATCTACTATGTTTCTAAATGTAATGAGTAAGTTATAAATTTGTCATTTCTTCCCAAATAAATGTATTAATTTAAAGAAAATAAAGTAATAATATTAGAATTATACCTATCCAAATGTTCACTAATTGAAGAGTAGTTAAGTGAATTATCATATGTCCAAATTATAGAAATACATACAGATATAAAAAATCATGTTTTAAAATATATTTGATGAGTTGGGAAAATGCTCACACTATAATGTTGTTTAATTTTAATTTTTCCAAAATTAATACTTATATAATTTTGTAATTAAGAAAATACAGGAAGAAGCATGAACAGACTGTTGAATCTCAGAAGAAAGACAGAAGAGGGTGTGTGGGAATAGAACAGCCAATGAACTTGTGACCTCTTTACTCATGGTTGACACTCAACCACTGAGCCCGCTGGCTGGGCTATAAAACAAATCTTGATGGATATAGAAGGAGAGATCAACAGGAATACAGTCATAGGAGATCTATCCCATTGGCATCATTGAAACAATGGCTTTAAATGACATACTAGATGGATTTAATTAATTTTTAGAGCATTTCACCCCAATGCAGCAGAATATACATTTTTCAATTACAAATGGCATATTTTCCAGGGTAGACCACATGTTGGATTACAAAACAAATCTCAATAAATGTAAGAAAGTTGAAATCATATCCAGCATCTTTTCTAATCACAATAGTAAGAAACTAAAAATCAGTTACAATACTAAAAAATAAATGGGTTTTGTCCAGCTGGTGTGGCTCAGTAATTGAGCATCAATCTAAAAACCAGGAGGTCACATTTCAATTCCCAGTCAGGGCACATGCCTGGATTGCAGCCTCAATCTAGAGTAGGGGGCATGCAGGAGGCAGCTGATCAATGATTCTCTCTCATTACTGATCTTTCTATCTCTCCCTTTTTCTTTCTGAAATCAATAAAAATATATATTAAATAAATAAATAAACAGGTTAACAATGAGATCAAGAAAAAAAAAAGATACCTTGAGACGAATGAAAATGACTACTGTGCTAAGCAAAATAAGACAGTTAGAGAAAGACAAATATCATATGATCTCACTTATATGTTGAATCTAATGAACAAAATAAACTGATAAACAAAATAGGTCCCAAAGCATGGATGCATGGAACAGAATAACAGATATCAATGGAAGGGAGGTAAAAGGAATGGCAAGAGATTAACTCAAGATCATATATTCATAACCATGGACACAGAGAATAGTGTGGGTGAAGTGGGGTTGGATGGAGGGGGGCAAGAAAGGGGTGAGGCCGAGACCAGTTTGGCTCAGTGGATAGAGCGTCGGCCTACAGACTGAAAGATCCCAGGTTCGATTCCGGTCAAGGGCATGTACCTTGCTTGCGGGCACATCTCCACTGTGGGGCGTGCAGGAGGCGGCTCTCTCTCATTAATGTTTCTGACTTTCTATCTCCCTCCCTTCCTCTCTGTAAAAAAATCAATAAAATATTAAAAAAAAAAAAAGAAAGAAAGAAAGGGGTGGGGAACACCTATAATACTGACAATAATACTTTTTTCAAAAAGATAAAACACAATGACCTAAACTCTATAGACACAGCAAAAACAGCCCTAAGAGGAAAATTCATAGCATTACAGGTTTACTTCAAGAAACGAGAAAAATCCCAAATAAATAATCTTACCTAACATTTCTTAAAGGAGCTAGAAAGAGAACAGCAAACAAAACTCAAGGTGAGTAAAAGAAGGAAATAATGAAGATCAGAGCAGAAATAAACAAAACAGCATTGAACAATATATGCATCTCATGTTCATTGCAGCATTATTCATAATGGCCAAGATGTAGAAACACCCTAAGTGTCCATCTACAAGTGAATTGATAAATATATATATATATATATAACAGAATATTACTCAGCCATAAGAAGGAAATCCTACCATTAGTGACAACATAGATGGACCTTAAAGGCATTATGCTAACTGAAATAAGTCAGACTGAGAAAAAAAATATTGTATGGTATTACTTGTTTGTATAATCTTAAAAAGTTGAATAGTAACAGAGAGCAGATTTGTGTTTGCCAGAGGTGTGGGATATTGGAAATGGGGGAATGTTTGTTAAAAAGCCATGACAAGGATATAAATTTAGATGAAACCTTCATCTGTGCTTTCAGCTTTACCATAAATATGAGTTTTCAATCTGGGAAGAAAAATTTTATTTTTAATTTACTCTTTGCAACTCATGGAAGGTTACACACTGGATCATACAATTCTGCAGAAGTTCCTCGCTTGCTTTTCACTTTGTGGGGTGATCTTTTATTACCCCTTTCTGACTTCTCTTCTTGGCCTGTATTCAAGGAGTGAGTTAAAACTTTGCAAGCCCAATTATAAGAGCTGACTTTTCTGCATAAGTAAATTTACTGGGAACTGCTTTCTTCTTGTTCTGAAAGTGTAAATATCTGGTTAAAATCAAATTCAGACAGAAAAGTTTTAAAATATTAATTATTATCTTGTTTCTGAATCTTTGGAAATGCATTCATATAGCTTTCTTATCCTTTTTAAATATTAATGATTATTGTTTACAAAGAGACCTGGAGATTTTATGTAAAAATGTGTAACTAATAAATTTTTGGAGGTGGATTTATTATCAATATTACAATCAGTTTTTTCTCACTATAGAAAAATATGACAAATTTCTGAAACCATTCATATCATATCTCTCCAATATATATATTGCTCTTAATTAAATGTATTGTTAATAAGATTATGTGAAATAACTCTTCCTTAAATGACAAAATCATTCAGTATCTGCATGCTCTCTGTTTCTTGAATTTATAGGATCTTCTTTGGATTGTGACTTTCTACAGTTTGTACTCTCAAGAAATACTGTAACAGGAGACCGAAGCAGGGTGAGTATTGACAGTCATTTACCACTATTAGGAGTCCAATTATCAGTGAAAATGGCTAATTAAGAGTGCTTAGAATAGGGTATAACAAGATATCAGAACACAGATCAGAATGTGAAAGATAGCAATTAAGACTTGTGTGGCAGCTAAGTGAGCTTTTTATTCAATAAAAGCAGCAGAATAATTTCTGGGCATCCCATCAGAGTAGTTTTAAAAAATTCATATAAATTGCCTCTTACATCAATATTATGCTTTTTCTCTCTTCTGTATATTTTGTGCTCACTCTATATACTTAAGTATAATTTAAATGCTCTTAAGTTAAAAAAGCACTCTCTTTTCCAAACCTAGCAAATGGCCAAGATTCATTAGCTCCATAGGTTGTATCTCTGGACAAGATGATATTTGTTTCTTTTCAGATAGGGTACAACCACCTCAGCTGAGAAAAAATCATACAATTATTCACAATAAAAAATCCTAAATATTTTTTAACTTACTTCACAATCACAATAAATCAAGAGGTGTCTATGTCTTCCAGGACAAAACACACACACACAACAACAACAACAAAGAAAAAGAAAAAAACAACTTATAATTTCAGAAATTCTGGTGCCTGCCCTACATTGCCACCTGGCATGATATTATTGCTATGGGAAACAAATAGACTGACCTATCACATTGCATTCAGACTCAATACAATCCATATAGCCTCAAGAGCAATGAGAAAACACACACAGCAGTTCTTCCACTTTAGATGGCAAACATGATAGCCAAGAGTAGGCTTCTGAAGAAACAAGATGTATAAAAGCTTTAACTGAGTAACAACAAAGTGGGAGCAAGGGGACAGCAGGCATGAGTGAAGCGAGCCATTTCAAGGTTGTCTCAAAAGAAAATCCCTAGACTAGGTATACACATGTGCAAGAAGTATGTAAAAAGAGAAGAAAGACCAAACATAGAAAGCCACTATGAAAGTAATATGGAAATGTCATGCACACAATCAAAAAACTTTTCTCTACTTCACAACATTTTGTGTAACTTTGGCCACCTCTAGTCAGAGTTAGTACTCAGGGCAGTGCTCTCCCTACATCAGATGTCCCACGTGGCATGTTTCGTTCTCACATTCACGAGAGACTGTTTCAAAATGTTCAACCAGCAAATTTTAGGTGCCAAAGTGTAGGGCTGTTCCCTAGGATGTGGGGCTGAATCCAACAGCTGGATAGAAAGAAAGCATGTCTTGTATTCCAAATATATATATAATATACCATCTGTGCTGGCCCAGAGAGGCCCTTTGGGTCATTACTTTACAACACCATTAACAAGCACAAAAAGGAGTATTCTCTGTGCCCTTTCACTATATCTCAGTGAGATGGAATCCTTTGAAATGTAATAAAATCCTTAATCTAAGTAGTATTTTATTTGGTATTATTATCAATAATACTAATCATAATAAATTACTTTTGTGTAATACTTTAAAGATAAATGTTCCATACACAGATTTGAATGTACTATAATCTATGTGGTAAACAGATGAGAAAATAGACAAGTAGAAGTTAAGTGACATACTCAAAATTACAAATGTAGTACTCATGTGTAATCCAGTATCCTCACCTGGTTTAATGATTGCCCCAAGCCAAGTTTTTACTTATTTGCATCTTACCAACATGAAATCATACTTTTGGAAACAGGTCATGGTGATCACAGTTTTGTTGCTTTAACAGAAACTTCATTGTTTATTTTTAAAATTGTAAAGGAATTTGGTGTTTTCAGGGAGAACCAGCAATCTCCATTAAAGTGCAATAGCCAATGTCATCTCCATGTCTTTCAGGCTAATGAATGTGTCCGGCAGAGAAACCAATTCCATGAGTCACTTTATCCTCCTGGGCTTTCCCTCGAGCCCAGAAATGCAGCTCCTCTACTTTGGACTCTTCTTAGTAGCCTATATCTTGACCCTGATGGGGAACACAGCCATTGCTTGTGCTGTGCGGTGGGACTGGTGCCTTCACACCCCCATGTACATCCTCTTGGGGAATTTCTCTTTCCTGGAAATATGTTATGTCACCACAACCATCCCTAACATGCTGGCCAACTTCCTCTCACAAAGTAAGTCCATCTCCTTTGTGAGCTGTTTTGCACAGTTCTACTTCTTTTTCTCTTTAGGGTATGATGAGGGCTTCTTCCTTTGCATCATGGCTTTTGCCATCTGCCGTCCTCTGCATCACCCACACATCATGACTAAACAGCTATACACTGGCCTCATCATCTTTGGATGGTCAGGTGGATTCATTCTTTTCTTAACCCCAGTTGTTCTCATTTCACAGTTGTCCTATTGTGGCCCAAATATCATCAACCATTTTATATGTGATCCTGTGCCGCTGATGATGCTGTGCTGTTCAGAAGATACCACGACACAGTTCATTTACCCTACTTTCAATGCTATTTTCATGGTTGGCACCTTTCTCTTTATCCTTTGCTCCTACGCTCTGGTCATTCTGGCTGTGCTGGGTATGCCCTCAGCAGCAAGCAAACAAAATAAGGCTTTCTCCACGTGTGCTTCCCATCTGGCTGAGGTGATCCTGTTCTTTGGCTCTGTTATTGTGATGTACGTTAGTCCTGGATCTGGACACCAAGTGGAAGTACAAAAAATTGTGGCCTTATTTTATTCTGTGATAACACCCCTCTGTAATCCTCTGATTTATAGCCTCAGGAACAAGAAGATGAAGGCTGCTCTAAGGAAAGTCTTTGGAACTGAAATACACAGTCATAAAACATAAATCAGAAAAAGAATAAAACAAGTTCTGCCACAACCTATCATACGATATAAGCAAGCTTGTTTTCTAGAGGATTCAATAGTTTTGGTTAGGGAACAATAAAGCCCATGATCATCTTAAATATCACCACTACAGAGTGGATTAGTCTTATTTAAGAAATAAAATTGTCTTAAAAAAACTGAACTCTTCATATATAACAGTTTCTTAAAGGCAGTATAAATAAGCTTTGTATTTCAAAATTGGAGCAACATATAAGGATGTACATTGGTCATAAGCTTGTGTAAACAAATTCTCCTCCACTGAGAACACTGGCTAAAAAGAAGGATTTCTGTATGAAATAAGTCCAAACTTGCAATGTGATCTTATCACACTATCTGCAAAAACAACAACAACAAAAAAAAAAAACATGTTTTTACTCTAAGGATTTTAAGAAACAAATAGCTCTAGCTGGACATTAAATACAGTTTTTACTCAGTATCCAAGGGGAATTGGTTCCAGGACCCACCTTCCTTACCCCTATCCCTGAAGGTACCCATATCTGTGGATTTTCAAGTCCTTTATATAAAATGGTGTAGTATTTTTGGATAACCCATATACTTTAAATCATCTCTAGATTACCTATCTAGTCTTGTGCCACTTAATGTTTTAGTCAGTAATGGACTGCATGTACAATGGTGATCCCATCCTGTATAATAAAAGCCTAATATCTAAGTGTCTGGTCGTCTGGTTGTCAGTTCAACGAATCAAAGCATAATATGCTAATGATATGCTGAGACCACTTAACCACCCACTATGACATACACTGATCACCAGGGAGCAGATGCTCCAACCAGTAGGTTAGCTTGATGCTAGGGTCTGGCTGATCAAGATTGAGTGAGATGGGCTGTATATGCCTGGAGCCCTCCTGTGGTTCCTCTCCTGATGGCCAACTTCTTTGTCCCTCCAGCCTCGGTGGTGTTCCTCAGGTTAGCCTGCATCCTCTGGCAATCCGGGACCCCTCTGGAGATGTCGGAGAGCCGGTTTTGGCTCAATCCCGCTCAACACAGGAGCTCCCACAGAGGGAGTGGCCGCTCAGCCAGATGCCAGGCTCACAGCTGGTGAATGCAGTGGCTGTGGTGGAAACCTCTCCCACCTCCATGGCAGCACTAAGGATGTCTAACTGATGGCTTAGGCCTGCTCCCCATGGGGTGACATCTCCTGAGGGCTCTTGGACTACAAGAGGGTGCAGGCCAGGCTGGGGGACCCCCTCCCCCAACCGAGTGCACAAATTTCATGCATCGGGTCTCTAGTAAGGCTATAATGAGTTGAAAAATACCTATTACCTAGTGACGTAGCTAACACAATGTCATAGCAAAATGCATTACTCACATAATGTTTTGGTGATGTTAGTGTAAACAATCCTACTTCACTACCAGTCATATAAAAATATAGCACATACAATTATGTACAATACATATACCTGATAAAGATATTAAATTACTATGCTACTGGTTTATGTATTTACTGTATTATAGTCTTTATCATTAGAGTATATAACCTATTTATAAAAAAAAAAGTTAGCTGTAAAACAGGAGGTTGTATTATGCAGGCAGCAGTCTCATACATCTGTTTACCACATCTCTTGATTGAGTCATTTTCTCTGCTTGATTTAAACTCATGTTGTTTTGTACAGCAGCATGCTGTACAAGCCTTTACCCTAGGAGCATATAGCCTAGGTCTGTAGGAGGCTAGACCATCTAGTTTCAGTTAAGTGCACTCTATGATGTTCACACAACAAAATTGCCTAATTACTTATTTCTCAGAATGTATCCTGTCATTCATTACAGTGGATGCATAACTGTAATTCTAATATAATGTAAGTGCTATGTGAATAGTTTGTTATACTGTATTGTTTAGGAAACAATAGAAAGAAAAAAAAGTCTGTATACTTTCAGTACAGATGCAAGTACCATAGGCCTAACTACACAGTACACGTCCGCAACATAACTTTTTTCCCAAATATTTTCAATCTGTTGTTGTTTAACCCACAGATGCTGAACCTGTGAATACAGAGGACTGACTTCAGTATTTTAGAGAATTAAATAAGAATTAGGAATTTGTGGCTATTGTTTGTATCCAATAGGATTGAGATAGATGCTAACTGTAAAGGGTCAGGCATTACTCAGGACTTAACTCCCTTTGCTGCAAATCCAGTGTTAATAGACAGGTTTTAGGACCATATTTTGTTTCAATATTTTTGCAGTGTGACATATTTCATTATCCAAAATATCTCTAAAAATCTTCTCTTCTTTAAAGTATATACAGTGGTACCTCGAGATACGAGTGCCCTAACATACAAGATTTTTGAGATACGAGCCATGGAGCAAGGGATTTTTGCTTTGAAATATGAGCAACAGTTGAGATAGGAGTAATTATGCAGATTGGCTGGCTGCACACGACCCACCAGTTTACCGCGATTCGAGCGTCTCATAGTTTCCCATTCCTCAAGGTTACAGAACGAATTAAATTCGTATCTCGAGGTACCACTGTAATCATTCTTGTTGGTTTGATTATGCATTTTATTTTCACCATTGGCCATCTGTGGGGCTTTTTTAGGATAACTCTAAGATGTAAAGAAAGGCAATAGGAAAATAATATGCAATATAACAGAGCTACATTTACAGCCTTTAGAGCACCATTAGATTCCATAAGGTGAAGTGCTACTGTAATTAAACTTCCTTTAGAAAAGAATCAAGGATTTGAAGTTTTCTGGACTTGAAAGGGCTGTCTTTCTGGGAGTTTTATGACAAAAGAGAAGTTTGTTCTATTTTACAGAAGTAAAGTGAACTGAATGGACAAGCAAGTGCCTGGACAAATTATTTACATAAGCAAAACTGCATAAAAATATCTTAATATAAGTGTAAGTTGGATGCTCTTTTCCTGGTTGCTTTAATTATGATTCTCCTCTGGGAGCTTATGGTTCATTTAGTCCATAATCATCTATCCTTCTTAGCAGATTTGGAAAAATACATGAAAATGTGTGATAATTAATAAAATTTCAAGTGAAAAATAGATGAAAATGTGTGATAATTAATAAAATTTCAAGTGATTATTTCTGACAGTGTGTGGTTTCTGCATTTGTAGCCAGCCTTAAGATAATAATTAACTCTCTATATCTCAGGCTTTCCATAACCCAGAGAGATGTTCACCTCATATTTCAGGTTGCTGACAAGTAAGGGAAAGAAATCCAACTTAATAAACTTTGCTGAATTCTGGATTTTATAAATTAAGAATTCAAATGTGTCTAATTCATTTTAAGAGATGAACTATTTATTTTTTAATAAATCTTTATTGTTCACATTATTACAATTGTTCCACTTTTTTTCCCCCATAGATATCCTCCACCCAATTCCCACTCCACCCTCTGCCCTTACCCTGCCCCCACTGTCCTCATCCATAGGTGTACGATTTTTATCCAGTCTCTTCCTGCAACCCCAATACCCATTTCCCCCTGAGAATTGTCAGTCCACTCCTTTTCTATGTCCCTGATTCTATTATATTCACCAGTTTATTCTGTTCATCAGATTTTTTCTTCACTTGAGTTTTAGTTTCACTTGTTGATAGATATGTATTTGTTGTTCATAATTTTTTGTCTTTTACCTTTTTCTTCTTCTTTCCCTTCATAAAGAATATCTTTCAGCATTTCATATAATACTGGTTTGATGTTAATGAACTCCTTTAGCTTTTTCTTATCTGTGAAGCTCTTTATCTGACCCTCAATTCTGAATGATAGCTTTGCTGGGTAGAGTAATCTTTGTTGTAGGTTCTTGCTATTCATCACTTTGAACATTTCTTGCCACTTCCATCTGGCCTGCATAGTTTCTGTTGAGAAATCAGCTGACAGTCGTGTGGGTGCTCTCTTGTAGGTAACTAACTGTTTTTCTCTTTCTGCTTTTAATATTCTCTTTTTGTTTTTTTCCCTAGGCATTTTAATTATGATGTGTTTTCGTATGGTCCTCTTTGGATTCCTTTTGTTTGGGGTTCTGTGCACTTCCTGAACTTGTAAGTCTATTTCTCTCACCATGTGGGGGAAGTTTTCAGTCATTATTTCTTCAAATAGGTTTTCACTATCTTGCTCTCTCTCTTCTTCTGGCACCCCCATAATTCTGATGTTGGTATGCTTGAAATTGTCCCAGTGGCTCTTTACACTATCTTCATATTTTTTGTTCTTTTGTTTTGTTTTGTTTTTGCTTTTCTGGTTGAGTGTTTTTTTTTGCTTCTTTGTATTTCAAATCTTTGACTTGACTCTTGCAATCCACTAGTGTACTCTTGGATCTCTGTATATTATTCTTTATTTCAGTCAGTATATGCTTCATTTCTAGTTGGCCCCTTTTTATATCCTTGAAGGTTCACTAAATTTATTGGCCTTTTCTAGAAAATGCTTGAAAACCTTATAAGCGTAGTTTTGAACTCTATACCCAGTCATTTGCTTTCCTCCATTTCTTTCATTTGTGACCTGTTTCTTTGTCTCCAAATTTTGGCTGCTTCCCTTAGTTGATAGAGTGGTTTTGTGTGCTAGGTGTCCTATAGGGCCCAGTGCCTCAGTCTTCCCAGTTTCCTGAGGTAGACACTCTTGGTGCATCCCTTTGTGGGCTGTGTGCACAGTTTTATTATACTTAAGCCTTGACTGTTATTTGTATCACTGGGAGGAATTGAGCTTCAGGCCAATTGGTTATGAGGATCAGCTGTGTCTACACTAGGAGAACTTCTGTGCAGGAGACAGCCTTATGGAGTAGGACTTGCTTCAGTGGGGCTTTGGTGCTCACTGAGTCTGTCCTGAGTGTGTCCCTTATGGATCTGAGGAGTTGTAATCTGGATGGTCCCACTCTGATTGCTGGGTACACTGGCTTTTGGATCTCCAAGGAGTTGTTAATTTAGCCTCTGCCTGAGGCCAACCAGCAGGAGCTACAGAGAGATCTGCAGATTTCTCTTCTTTGTTTGGGTTTTGGAGGTACCCAGATGAGGCCCAACTCTGAAGCAATGAAAGCTGCTGCAGAGCCTTGGGCCTTCTTTTGGATGTTTTGGGTCTCACTGACTCAGCTGCAGTTTGTTAGGCAAGTTTAGATTTCAAAGGACCAGGCCATTAATATGCAAAAGCCTCTTTATCAGCTTGGATGGGGCTGAGTCTCAGGGTGGAGTAATCAGCAATGGCTTTTTGTCAGTGCTTCCCTAAGAGGCCCCTGGTTCTCAGTGTCCCATGGTAATCACTGCAAGCACCTCTGAGAGAAAGCTGCCCTTCAGTTTCGCCCGCTGCCAGATAGTCCAGTTTCTCCCCATATGAGTGTGTCCCCATAGTCTTGCCTGAAACTGGAATTCAAAGCAGTTCAGAACTTTTGTCTCTCTCCTGATTGAAAAAGCCATCCACATACTCAATTGTCAGCCCTCTCCACACGCGCGCTTCCATACATCTGCCTTTACTTCCGCAGCTCCTATGAGTCTCAGTGTGCTTTTCTTTTTCCTTCTAGTTGTAGAATTTCCATTTAGCCAGCCTTCCTGTGGTTCTGGATGATGTCCATTTTGTCTTTTAGTTGTAGTTTTGAAATTGTTGTGTGAGGCAGTTTAAGTGTTTATCTATGCTGCCATCTTGGTTTATCTCGAGATGAACTATTTATAAGATTACAAACAAAAGTCTGTCTCACTCAATAGATGATTCTTGGATTTCTCTCACACACTTCCCTTAACCAGACAACAGTGTGGTGAAGACCAGAAGGAAGGTAGGTGAAAGCAGGAGAGAGGTGGACAAAGAGGCCTGGGGGACATCTGTAACAATAAAAATAAAGTTTTAAAAAGTTACAATCTTTTCAAATCATATAATAAATTCTTACCCCCACACAAAGGACAGCATTGCAGCTTACTGCACTTATTTTAATTTTTTTATTACTATTTGAACTCTTATCACCTCTTAATCACTGAAATAAATCACTTATATAAACACTTATCTCTAAATGTTCAAACATGTTTTTCTAAAAATAATCCATGTGGAGTTAATAGAAAAGGAAAAATAAGTCTGCGTAAGTTTAAAAAGTTCTATATTTAAAAAAAGCAAGTAATGGGGTACACCAAGTTGATTAAGCCTTCAAAGATATCATAAACAGTATAAATTTCCAAATATATATATATTAGAATGGACCTTTATCCAAGTGTGACAAGATTACTTCCTTTCCCCAAAATCACCTCATGGAATTCTTATTTCACTGAATATATTTTGAAAACAGCCCCTGCACTTATATACAACAACCTCCTAGAGCAGATTATTATCAATGTCATGTCAATACATTAGAAAGCTAACAGTTGTAGTGAGTTTTAGAAATTTGCCTAATGTCACACAATTAGTAAATTATAATGAAACCAGAAGGTTAATGCATCAAATGCTTTTAGTGAGCTTCTATTTTCAGCTATGGCTGTTCCGTATGAATTGTGACTCATACTAACAATGTCCCACATGAAAAGTACCATGTATCTTTCAAATTTCTGCCTCAGAGGTTTTCAGAGACTGTTGTGTAGGGTCAGCCCTGAAGTGTTATGGGTCAGAACAGATGGATAAGTGCATCAATCATTTTTCTTTCAGGGAGATATTCCCTGTACATTTCAGAGATCCTAGAATGAAGTCTCCTCATTGACTTTTTTTTCCTCACCTCTTACTCTCTCCGCTCCTTCTTTCTTTCTAAGGTCATGTTGGCATCCAAGTCCTGTCTCAGGATCTTCTTTCAAGAGAGCCCATATGAGCACCACTGATAATATAAGTGGTCCTAGAAACTGAACTTTCGCTATGAAATCCTGGAAAGATGGCAGCAAAGACCCCAGTTTAGTGGAAAAGTCAAGTGGTGATAACCCCTAGTATAGAAGAGCACCACACTTGACCCTTGAGAAATTGGGAGGAGGCACAGGTGGCAGGGAAGGCACTGTATACGAAATGGCTCTAGCCCTTGAGTGGATAGAGACAACGGTAAGTGTAAGAGCCATGGAATTGGGTGAGGTTTGATTTCCTTGACATACAGGGTGTCCCCAAAAATGTATATGCACTTTAACAGCTGATAGTTCATTTCTGAAAATGAAATGTATCTTATAAATGCAGCCTTTATAATTATTCAAAGTGTGTGTATATATTTCAGGGGACACCCTATATTTAAGATCAACAAACTCAGCTCAACCATTCAAGCCAGGGCACATTGCCTCTAAAATAAAAGACAAGTTTTTATATTTTACAACCCCTACTACACAGAATTTGGTAGCATTTGTGATATTTAGGAGGCAGATAAAATCATTATTTGTTGGAAAAGGCTCTGACATATTAATCAAGTAACCGATATGGATGACTGCTGATTGTGAGTGGGCCCAGGGCAAAAAAAGGAACCTCTACAATAGGTTCAGGCTGCTATCATGTTGCCCTGATCTCAGACTAAATAGATAAGAATATGGTGTGTTAAGCAGCATTAGACTTGTAGTGCATTTCCCTTGAGTCTTAGAACAAGGCCATGCTTTCTACTGCATAGAATTACTTATTGTTTACAAAGGATGTCCTGATTTCCATTGGATGAAAAAAACTGAACATCTTACCATGGGAAATTGAGTGGCTATGCAATAGAACTTCTCAGAATGAGCTGGATATTGTCACATAAATTCAGTTAAGAACAGCAACACATTAAAAATGATGGTACCTGAAGAGAGAAAAAAATGGTGGCAGAATAGAGATGTGTCTGGAGCCTTGTCGCTGGGCAAACGGAGAGAAAGCAGCTGAGAGTTGCACTGGGAGTGTTTGTTGGCAAGTTAAGAGTCAGTTATCCTCCAGGAGAAGGTGGGGGACTGCTGGACAGGGCTCCCCTGACCAGGCAACCCCACTGCCATGGGGTTTTTGTCTACTGGAGCCACCAGCTCGAACCCGGAGACCGGGCCATCTTGCAGAGGGAGATGGATGTCTGCGGCGGTCTTAAAGCTGCAGCTGCAGAACCCACAGAATAGCCAGGGGACCCAGAATACTGCTCTCCAATTGGCGCAGACACAGGGACTTGAAGGAGCTCCACACGCCACATGGAAAGGTCAGATTTCGCCTGGGATAAGGTGAGGTCTCCTGTCCTGCAGAACAGAGATACGCACACTGTGGGAACCAGGCTGCAGAAAAGCTGCTTCTGGAGAGGTCCGAGGATGTGGGGCAGGATGTGATCCCTAAGTGTGGAAGAGGACTCTCAGAGCTGTTAACAGTGGGGAGCTCTAGAAAAAACTCATTTTGATCTGAGGCAGAAGGACAGCCTGGGAGTTATTGTAGTATCCCAGCTGTTAGAATCCCCACAAATCGGTATTGAGAACCACAGAGTAGCAGGATCTAAACACAGCCTAGAGAGGTCCTATGCTTAGTCTAAAAGGTCAATTCCGAAACACTGCCACCCAGTGGATGACACACAAATTAATTCTCACATAACCACAAAAGAATAGAGATTAAAACACACCTCACCAATGGAACACAGGGAACTGCAATACCCTCCCAACTGGAAAACAGGAGTGCCAAGCAGAACAATAGTGGAAGTGAATGACCTCCACTACTGCCCATTCTAATTTTTTCTTTTTCTTTTTTTTAACTTAATTTTATTTTTTTATTTTTTATTTTTGCACATTTTAATTAAAAAACTATTTTTTTCTTTTCTCCTCAATTGATTTTACTTTTTTAATTATTACATTTTTGTTTTTAACTAGTATTATTACTACTACTATTTTACCTTTTTTATTTAAAAAAGGGGGTCATTTTGTTTTCTCTTTATTTTACTTTGTGGTTAGAGTTCTACATTCTATTTTCATCTTTCCTTTAGCATAATTTTACTCTGTCTCAACTCTACCTTTATGCCACCACTCTCCTCCTAACTTTCCCCATTTTGTTGTCTTGTTTCTCTTTCCCATTTCCAACTTTAGATTCTCCCTATTCTTTCTCTTTACCTGGTTAAAATTTCACCCCACTTATATATCTAATTTCAAATCCCCTACTTCAAGTCCATACAAACCTCTCTCTTCTTGTCTTCACTATCTAAAAAGTTTTTCTCTATGTCCTTTTCTTGCTGTTGGCCTGAACGGTGATTATATTGATGTTTTGTACATTTTTGAGAGATTGTTTTAGCTTATTCCACTTGTTTTATTTTGCTTTTTATTTGCTTTGTTTTGGTTTGTTTTTTACATCTCTTTTCACTCACCTCTCTTGATATTAGTTGTTACTTGTAGTTTATACTAATCTCCAGGTACTTGTTGCTGGCATTTGTTGGGATCAGTGGCTGTTCTATTGGAGTTTTCTCCTCACATCTATAATTTGTTCCCCTTTTCTCTCTTATTCTCTTTCTTTTCTCCTGACTTTGTTTTCTCTTTCTCTTTTCTTCTTCTTCTCCTTTTTATTTATTTTTTTCTTTCTTTTTTCTTTTTTTTCTCCCTCCTCCCAATTTGATTTTGCCACTTCTTTCTTTTCTTTTTTTCCTCATTTTCCCCTTCTTCTTTCTCTACTTAGCCCTAATTTGTCTTTCATTGGTGGTCACCTAAATTGAGAGTTAAAAATCACATAGTCATATCAATTGATGCAGAAAAGGCATTTGACAAGATCCAACACCCTTTCTTGATAAAAAAAAAACTCTTAGCAAAGTGGGAATAGAAGAATCATACCTCAACATCATAAAAGCCGTATATGATAAACCCACAGCTAACATCATACTCAATGGGCAAAAACTAAAACCATTTCTGCTAAGAACAGGAACAAGACAGGGATGCCCACTTTCACCTCTCCTGTTTGACATAATACTGGAAGTACTAGCCATTGCACTTAGACAAGAAGAAGAAATAAAAGGCATCCAAATTGGAAAAGAAGAAGTAAAGCTTTCCTTATTTGCAGATGACATGATACTGTACATAAAAAACCCGAAGGACTCCATCTCTAAACTAATTGACTTAATAAATTAATTTGGCAATGTAGCAGTATACAAAATTAATGCCAAAATATCTGTGGCATTTCTATACACTAATAGTGAAATTACAGAAAGAGAGACTCAAAAAGCAATCCCATTTACCATCACACCAAAAAAATTAAGATACCTAGGAATAAAACTAACTGAGGTAAAAGACCTATATGTAGAAAAGTACAGGACACTGAAAAAAGATATAGAGGAAGATGTAAACAGATGGAAGAGCATACCATGCTCCTGGATTGGGAGAATCAAAATCATTAAAATGTCCATACTACCCAAATCAATCTATAGATTCAATGCACTACCCATTAAAATACCAACAACGTATTTCACAGACCTCAGAAGAATTCTTCAAAGATTCATCTAGAACAAAAAAAGACCCCAAATAGCCACCGCAATCCTGAGAAAGAAGAATAAAGTAGGTGGGATCTAAATACCAGATTTCAAGCTGTATTACATAGCAACTGTTCTCAAAACAGCCTAGTATTGGCACAAGAACAGACATATAGACCAATGGAATAGAATAGAGAACCCAGATATCCACCCAAACCACTATGCTCAACTAATATTTGACAAAGGAGGCATGAACATACAATGGAGCCAAGATAGCCTCTTGAATAAATGGTGTTGGGAAAATTGGACAGATACATGCAAAAAAATGAAACTGAACCACCAACTTACACCAAATACAAAAATAAACTCAAAATGGATACAGGACTTAAACATTAGATGGGAAACCATAAAAATATTAGAGGAATCCACAGGCAGCACAATCTCAGACATATGCCGAAAGAACTTCTTCACGGATACTGCTCCAAAGGCAATGGAAGCTAAAGAAAAAGTAAACAAATGGGGCTACTACAAAATAAAAAGCTTTTGTACAGCAAAAGAAACCATCAATGAAACAACAAGAAAGCCCACTGTATGGGAGATCCTATTTGCAAATGTTATCACTGATAAAGGTTTCATCTCCAACATCTACAACCAACTTATACAACTTAATAAAAGGAAGATAAATGATCCAATTAAAAAAATGGGCCTAAATAGAACCTTTTCAAAAGACAACAAAAGGAAGGCCAAGAGACACATAAAAACATGTTCAAAGTCACTAATTATCCAAGAGAATCAAATCAAAATGACAATGCGATACCATTTTATACCTGTCAGAATGGCAATCATCAACAAATCAACAAACGACAAGTGTTGGTGAGGATTCGGAGAAAAAGGAACCCTTGTGCACTGCTGGTGGGAATGCAGACTCGTGCAGCCACTGTGCAGAACATTATGGAGTTTCCTCAAAAAACTAAAGGATCTCCCATTTGACCCAGCAATCCCACCCTTAGGAATATATCCTAAGAAATTAGAAACACCAATCAGAAAGGATTTATGCACCCCTATGTTCATAGCAGCACAATTTACAATAGCTACAATTTGGAAACAGCCTAGGTGCCCGTCAGCAGATGAGTGGATCAGAAAACTGTGGTACATCTACACAATGGAATTCTA